>RJWH01003777.1:0-134784 GCA_004363575.1 Solenodon paradoxus | reverse complement strand
TCCTTTGCATTCTAAAGCAGCATGCCCCACTGACAAAGGTCTTTCTTCTGACTTTCATCTTGTCATTGTTAAAATAAAAATAAAACAGACAAAAGAGAAGAATTTCTAAACTTCGAGGTCAGAGCTACTGAAAATTGAAGCACAGTCTTTCCTTAAAGAAAGAGTGCGAACTAAATGTAGACTCTGACTAGGACTCCAGGGCAGAAAGCTGTAATGGAAAGCTGGCCATTCAGGAAACAGTGGAGACTAAATAAAATGAGCTAGTGAAATATTTGAGAGCATCTCATTATTTATCAGATATGTGCTTCATTCATAGCCATCGACAGAGTAAGAGTTATACTTGTATTCTCTTATTAGGTTACCGGAGACGGTAAATGAATGGGTTAAAAGAAAAACAAAAGAAAAAGGAACTGATTCAGATATATTTCTGTATAAACATATGACAGTAAAATTCATGACTGAGAGTCGGTTTTGGCAAATAAGGGCCTAGTATAGAATCAGTAAGAAAATGCAGTTTAAATACTGGAAGCATCTGGTAGGTAGGGGAAAAGAGAATCAAACCAAAGGATTTGGTGTCTCAAAATACCACTTTGTTAATCCCTAAAGACCACTCCGAGAAGCTATAAAAACAGAAATAATTGTTTTGAGTTGTGACTATCCTCCTACAGGGAAGCTATTTCTAAAATGTTGCATTCATATTGGAGTATTTTTAAGTATGTTAAATTACTAGCTACCAAAGATAAAATGCTGGCTTCCTCATCTGATGGAAATGAAGATATAGAAGATCCAATTTTTGAAAATTAGTTAAAATTGAAGAACATGGTGATACAGTGATCTAGGTATCCTTAAATAAGTATCTCTTTCATCAAAGTCAAGTGGAATCCAAGTTATCAAATATAGACCTATTGTTTTGAGCCAAGTTTGTCATGTGACTAATCATATTAATAGTTAATATCTCCCTAATTCAGTTAATGCTTCTTTGGAAAAATTACACATGGTAAATAATCATGTATTCTCCAAAATAGAGATTTATATTTCACTTTCACAAAAAGCTTCAAACATTATAAAGAAATACCATCTGGAAAGATGTCTTTGCTTGCTGACATTTATTATAAAAATAGCTTTCTTCACCTTCAGTTCACTCATCAGCCTCAACTATCTGGGGAAAAAAAAACAAAACAAGCAAATGCAATTAGTAATCTTTTAAAAACTAATATTAATGCTTTGAAATTCACACACTAAATATTTTCCCTATAATCACAATCTATTAGTATACTTAGTATGCAAATAACGGTAGCCAATACAATCATTTAACTACACAGTAATATAAAAACAAAGCAAAATAAAACAAAACAAAATGCTATTGGTGAGAAGATAGAAAAGAAAGGAGAAAAAATAGCCAAAAATAGCCAAAAAAAAAAAAAAAAATCTCCTGATCACCCCTAACCTTTTCCAGAAGTCATTGGAATAATAATGTTCCTAATGAAAACTCCGTATCATAAAGTATATTGAATGCAGGTCCATATTATTTGATGTACCAATTTAAATCATCATGTAATATGCTTAAAAATATTTCTACTCAAGATTATTAGGACATTTGTTTTAGTTTTGGGATATAAAGAAAACTTTGGCTATCTGAGCATTTCTCTTCCAGAAACCTCCAAAATTCTTCTAAAATGGATATATATGATTTATAGATATGTAATATGTATATGATAACTCATATTTCATAATTTAAAGCTAGATTATTTTTAGATCAAAAACCAAAAGTTACCAAATAAATCCAAACCTATAAATAAAATTAAAACAAATAGAGTTACTGGTATTATATATATGAAAGGAAAATAGTAGAATATTTGAGATTGTTTTTTCCTTCACAGATGTTGTTGCATTTCCTATATTAATTTGTAGACTGACTCATAATGGACACTTGGTGTTCTTTCTTAATTAATAAATGTCTAGATTTCTGTGAACAAGAGACCCTGCATATCAAAGTTTTACTAGAAAGTAGTAGGGAAGAAGGTAGCTCAAGCAGATGTTTTTTGTTTTTTTTAAGAGAACATGCAAGAAAATATTTAAGAATTAATTTATTGTTTTGTTCACAAATAACTAGCATTTAAATACATTGAGAAAGGATTTAGTTAACCTTTTACTAATAGACGAGTCCCTGTAATAAAATAAATGCTGGATGTGCCCTGGTGGAGAATTGACTGGGTCAGTTGCTTCCAAAGGACGGAGGCAACGTACTCCTGGGTTAGAGTCTCAGGTCTGGGAAGGAAAACCACCAGTAGGAACAACTCAAATGGAAATAAAAGACAGTGATTCTTCCTCCTCAGTCCTCTGCCTGTCTGCCTACTCACCTTCATTCCTGCCTGCACCTTTCCTCAAAAGACAATTTAAATAAATGCTGAATGAAGAATCGAATTCTCAAAATGAACTTCTCATCTTCCCTTTCTTGTCTATTAATTTTTACATTTTGCTTTGATTTTTTTTTTTCCCCTCTCGAACTCTAAACAGATACATAAACTATCATCTCTGGGAGACTGTTAGTATTTTGAGTTAAAGGTAAATATAAAATTATGCTGTTTTTGACAATGGTGTCTAATTAAATCTTCCCTACTACTTCAGAAAAATTCCTAAGCATTTATTGCAAAACATTTCTAAAGAAAATGATATCCTGTGTTAAATATGTTGTTATTCTCTGCCAGTATTTGTCATTCTAATGAACTTTTCTGTGACTTGTTAAGATTATTTACCCTAATGACAGAAGAATATTCTGTCTTTCCTAAACTCTTAGAACCTTTACTTAACCTAAAATATCTTTGTTACTCTTCAAAAAAATCCTATGAGAAAGCCAAGTATTATTTTATTCATTTTACAGATAGAAAATCTATAATCGCTAGAAAGAATTGATTTCCGGACAATTACAGATAGATACTAACCATGAAGAAAAGCAGTGCTCCCCTTTCAACTGTTTGCTATTCAAACCATTTATACACAGTAGCAGAATTCTAATTTTCTGTGTGCCTTGCATAAGTTGAGTCAAGTGTTTGGAATATTTATTCAGATGTCATTTTCCAGAATAATTTTGGCAGGTTAAAATGTCCCATCTACATGAAAAATTTTCACTTATTTTTGTTCTTCATCTCCCAAGTGTATTTAGTTCTATTATTATTAAGAAAAAGAAAAGAGTTTATTTTGCCCTGTTTGATTGGTTCTTTTAAAATGAAAGGGTTTTTTGTTGTTGTTGTTGTTGTTGTTTTAGGAGTCTTAGAAACATAATTTTGGCCCTTTTTTCCAGTATTCCAAATTTGTTTCTCCTCTGTCTGCTCTTGGAGTCTGGGTTTAGAGAATGGTACTCTAGGGATATGTTGCAGTGTAACTCAGGGCTCTGCCCAGGGCATGAACTGGAATGACTGAATTGGGACCAGACACTTGACAGCTAACCTTATTGCCAAGTGATGGTTGGAAGCTTATATTTAATCATAGGAAAAAGAGACACTGAGGAATCTGAACTTGCCATAGGTGCTGTCAAATTTCGGAACATCCACCTGGGAGAAGAAGTCAGTGTAGATAGAGATAAGAAAAGGATGTCACAACACTTTTTTTTTCTTAGCAGAATTTTGGAGAAGTGTGAACATTTCTATTTGGCTCATAGAGGCTTTTTCTATTAAGTAGGAGAAAAGTTATGATTTAGAGATAAGTTTTAATTTTTGCCCAATTTAAAAGGAGGAGGAGTTTTGCCATGTTTCCATTCCTAATGTTACTTTTTTGTGACTCTTGGAAACCAGTTTCCTTGTTCATTTAGGTCCTCAGTTTACCTGATTCAGTGGAGATAGAGAACCTAGATATTTCACATACTATTGTATATGAAATTTTCACTGAACACTAAGTAATAACACCCTTTAGCTTTTCCATCAAGAAAGGAAGTTCTTATTCATTAATAGCAGGTGTTACTACAAGCAGATAAATTATTCTTTTATTATTTATGATTAGGTACCAGCCTAGATGCTAGAGATAAAATGGTAAACTATTGTACTTCCTGCAACTTAAGGTGGGTGGAGAGAGGAACAGATATTAACCCAACTCGGGAATGTTTAACAAAACGCATTGGAATTGGATTTCTGAAAGCAAGATTTGTGGTTCTATCTAAGCCATAAACAAATGCAGCTGATTTTGACTGAGGGATTAGGGTAATTTCTCTCAAGATAATTCCCAAGGTGCTACCTAAAAATGAAAGTAGCAATTGAGTAGCTAGAGAGGGCGTGGAAGAACATTGCAGATTGAAAACATGAGGGTGAGACAGCAGAGTTGGGAGAAGAGGAAGTCTGAGGTGAGAGGGACCTGACCTAAGAGGGGCCAGTAGGCCAGTCATGTTGAATCTTCCAGGTCAATTTAATGTGGTCTTTAAGGATTTTTGGAGATGTCTAAATTGTATTTATTTATGTATTTATGTATTTATTTAATGCAGAAAAGGTCTTTCTGGCTACAGTTTAGAGAAAGTTTATCGTGGGTACCAAAATTGTAGGAAAACCAGGTGAAATAGCTGTTGTAGTTGTCAGGGAAATTATGATCATTTAAATTAAAGTGGAGCATATGGTAGAAATGAGTGAGTTGAGGAACATGTTTGTAGTCTTACGGGTAGAATTTAGGAATAAGTTGAAAATGTAGGTGATGGGGAAAAGGGATGGAGTCAAACACATTTCCTCCCTGTGTAGTAATCTAAAACAGTTTTATTGAAATACAGTTTACATGTCACTAAATTCACCCATTTTTAAGTATACAGCGCAAATTTTAGTATAATTTTAGAGTGGCACTGCCAACATCAGCCTTGTTTTAAAATATTTTATCCTCCTAAAGGAAACCTCATTCCCAGTCAGTCCTTATACTCATCTTTGGTCACAGAAACAGTCGACTTTTGATCTCTTTACAGGTTTGCCTTTTCTGGACATTTCATGTAAATGCTATGACACAGCCTGTGTTCCTTTTTCTTGTGGCATTTTTCACTCAGCAAAGTACTTGAGATGTATCCATGTTGTATCTTAACTATGCAATTTGAAACCTGATAGCATTTTTCTTTTAGAGAGGCAGTACCAATGGAGGGCAGGATTGGCAAAGAGGAAAGAAGAGATAATGAGTTAGATTTTGTACATGTTAAGTGTGAGGTGTCTCCTAGAGCAACAATGGAACCATTTAATTAAAAGAAGATCATTGAAGCTCTGAGTATGAATTAAAAGACGGGGAGAAAAAAGGAAACGGCCTAGTCCTGAGCCTTGGGATATTCCAATATTTTAATACTTTGAATATATGTGAAGAAAATCGAGAAGAAATGTTCATTGGGGTAAGAAGACAAATAAAAGCAAAGTTACGGTAGCATTTCAAGAACAAGAGAGTTGTTAAACGTGCCGGATGATATGGGTGTGTCAGTTGAGTTGTTTTGCTGTCTTGGAAGCCACTGGAAATGCTGATGGAAGAGATGTCTGTCGGGTGAATGACTCTAGACTGAGTAAGTTAAAGATCAATTTACAAGGAATTATGCACTATGCTCCCCTCTGTGAAGGAGAAGCAATAGTGGATCTGAATGCTGTTTTGCTAAAAGGCTGTGATTTTACAAACACAGCTGAAGACCAGTGCAGGGAAACAGGAAAGCTTTCATGAGAAGGAAAAGGCAATCAGAGTTAGTGGGGAGTCAGGAGGACGAGACACATTTGAAGGAGGAGGAAGATGCAGGACACGGGGGAGATGTGAGTGGATTTCCGTCAGGTTTAGGACACTTGCTTCTGCCCTGTTGATGCATTTGCATTCACAGGGTTGGCTTCTTCCTCGGGACTGGTTGGCTGTGTTTGGTCATCAGGCGTGGCCACAGAGGCCTGGTTGATTCTGCATAGATGATCTGCAACTGGCTGCATTAGCTGACAGCTCATTATCACTAAAGGAAATGTGTGAATTACACCGTAATTGGCAATAATTTAGTTTACTCGAACTTAACCATCTATATTTCCATTGCTTGTATTCGTAAGCCCTTCTCCTACACTTGCTTCTAGGCATTCAGCAAGTTTCCAAAATTTCTTGCTTGAAAACCAAAACTCTGCCAGCTTAGTCTAAAGCAGGAGATGAATAACAGCTCAGTAAGCACCTCTCACCTTTGAATCAACAGTGGGCGCCTTCAAATTCCTTTACTTTAATCATGACAATTGATCTGCAAATCAAGTTGAGGGAAGAGCTTGGGGATGGGTTCAGACCCATAGCTGCAGTAAATGAAATGTTTCTCTCGCTAAGAATAAACACACCACAGGTGCAATTATGATGAGGGCAGGATTCAGGTCCATTTATTACAGTCCGTCTGCCAGTTTGCAAGTCCACACATTCAGAAACAGTTCCGACCAGAGTCAGAAAAGCACCCACATTAAGTCAATAATTGCACTTGAGAGGAAACTTGGGCTTAGTCATCCTTTGTGGAAGATTGAGTACTGAACTTGCTGTAGGTTAGTTTTCCCTCATGGGCGTCTCTCTCTTTGATTCATCATCCTTTGACTGACCAAAATGACAGAAATCTTCCCACCAGACACACCACAGGTGAATCAGTGACGGTGTGGTGTTCAGTTGTTGGGGAAACTTGGTTCTCCGGAGGGAAGACTTCTAAACAAATGTTGTAGATATATTTTAATTATGTCTGCTCTGGCAGCGTCTAGCCAGAGGAAGCAATTTTTGAGGAGCCCATTTAATCTCCCTTTGAAAGTTTTAGTTTTAATGTAGAAAAGCTTTCAAAAAGAGTAGCTTAAAGGGAGGTGAGGGGGCAAGATGGGAACTACGGGAGCACTCAGAGCTATTTATAAACAGCATGGAAAGGCCCATCTTCACTCCCAGGCAGGGCATTATTAATATGTAACAGTTACTATTCTATATTGCTTCTCAGCTATTGCTCATTAGTTGGAGCATTGCATGATGTTGAAAAACATCCGTGAATCATACAGACTCAAACATCTCATTTTCTCATTCACCCACCCCGCAATGGTTTCATTAATGCTCATGCTGGAAATGCAGAGCATCTGATATTCTAATTAGATTTATGCAAGTGAAAATATCAAATTGGGAATGGATAAACATTATCTCACACCACTCAAACCCAGGACAGCATTCAACAACCAAAAGCCCCCACAAATTAGTATCATCACATTGCATTTTAAATAGTTTACTTCATGTTTGAATTCCATTAAAGCATGTATTCTATTAATATGACTTCATTTTAAGGCAATTTATCTAGATCTCTTTTTGTTTGACTATATTAGGCTTATAAGATGTTAAATGATTCCATTAGCCTCCTTATGTTATCATTCCATGTACACGTGAGCCAGTGATTGAACTATTTCCTCCTCTGTGAAGCTGTTCTTGACATCTTTCTTTCCTCGTGTACACTACACATCATATGACACCAAATGAGAGTGTTTCCACTTTGCCTAGTCTGATGTTTTCTTTTAAGGAAAGGTGCTGAGGGGGTTGAAGGAGAGTAGGCACACAGGCAGGAAGAGAAAGGAGGAAGAAGCACTTTAATTACTGTATTTGGTTGTTCATATTGGTTGTTTCCTCTAGCCCCAGGGTCTTGAACCAGAAACCTTGGGCTGTATGTGGACTATGCCTGGTGTACTAAACCACTAGGCCACCAGGGTACACTGACTCTGAACATCTTGAGGACTCTTAGCCTCACTCTTTGCCTTGCTTCCAATAGCTTCTTAATAAATGACTAGTGATGTGTGCATGTGAATTAATTAGAACAAATGATCTGTTCAGATTACTAGGAAATTTACCCAATATTTTCTATATTGGAGGGTTGGGGTGGGTAAATATGACATTTAAAAAAATGGGTTTGTTTAAAACTGAAACCTCTATAATAGGGGTTCATAAAGCTATTGAAATTATAAAGTAAATGGGCAATCTAGCATAAAATATCTCTTTTGACATTTATTTAGAGGACTATGGTCTTAGCAGCATCTCGACTACTCCACCAAAACCTCAGCAGAGTGTTTGTGTTGTGTACTTGTGCCTAGCACATTACTGGCAAATAGTAGGTGCTCATTAATAGTTGATGTCTGATGACTAAAACCAGTCAGACAGTCAGACATGAAAGTGCTGCGTGGGAAAGTCTATGCAGTTCACCCAGTGTGGTTACCAACGCAGTTGAAATAAACCCATTTATACAGAGAGGCTTAGTGTCAGAAATAAATTCTAAGAACTCCATCACTTCCAGGCACTTCTAACCAAAGCTAAAAGCAAAAACAAACCCTCACTGGCCAGCTTATAGCATGTTTGTCTCCTAGGTGTTGCTTTTGTGCAGATGGCTGCTTTCATTTTGGTTTCCATAGGTGAAATCTTAAGGAGGGTGAGGAGACCTCTCAAATGCAGATCACATGGGCTGACGTCTTAGGGAGGCTGTGCAGTGACTGCTGTGTGGGAGCCAGAAAGGAGCTCTTCTTGGGGCGGGGTTGGGGGCAGGTGGGTAGGGAGCCTGCTTTTCAGCTACCCAGTGACCTAACTGTATTTCTGCTGTCTTGGTGTTTTGAATCTCTGTGCGAGGGCAAACCAACACATACTATAAACAAACAGGTCTCAAAGCCTTTCTAGCCCTGAGTAATTTGCATATTGAAATAAAAGCAAAGGCAAAAAAGGAAGGAAGGAATAAAAGTTTCAAATTACTCCTCTTCTATTTCAGAACTGAAATCAAGGATTCAGATTAAATGACCTCATTCTTACTATGATTAGAATGGATTGAATGAATCTAGAGTTCCCATGAGCCTTATAGACTTCCTGTTCTGGTATTTTACCAGTGAGCAAATACTATTTTGTGCTTTATTTGCTGTATTAACAAATAAAGCTTTGTGTGTGTTTGAGGGACTGATTCATGTTTATTGAATGTGATTTCCTGTCTTAACCTTGGCATTAAACAAATGTGGGAGAGATTATTTGTTATAACTTACATTCTACTTAATATTTTAAATTTGGGTGTTTTGTAAATATATATGTGCAAATAAAATACAGATTTAAAATATGAGAACTGCAGTGGGATGACATATTCCTTTCAGCTAGCAAGAGAGACTACTGCTATTGGTTTAAGAGAATATTATTCCTTGACATCCAAGATGGCAGACAAGACCTTGAACTCACCTTTTCTCCATAGATGCAACAAAAGAAAATTACATCTACACACATCACATCTAGATGCAAACTGGCCTTCAACAAGGGCTGAAGCATCTTCTGAAGGAAAAATAATGAAAACATTGGAAAGGGTAGGAAAAGCAGAGTCATGGTCTTACTACAATGGCTACCTAGGGATTGTGACCATGGTCTGGAGAGACATCAGTGATACAGAGGCTCTGCCCAGCGACTAAAAGCCCTGCTCCACATCAGATTCCCCAACATCTAGAAACTGTACCTTAAAGGGGAGCATGTCCATCCTGGTGTACAAAAAAACAGAGGCTTTTCTTTGGAGGATAGTGGAATTGTGGGAACCAGAAAATAGAGGACAGTGATCAGAGGGAGCCTAGAGATGATATACAGATCTAACTGAATGATTCTAATTTATTGAACCAAAAACTTTAGTGGGAGGAAAAAGAAAGAGAGGTTGCTTTCCAATGAACAGAGATGCTGCTGAGTATCCTCCCAGACTCTTTTATCTTATGTCCTGCTCTCACGGGGACACCATATTGGAGTTAGAGTCAGCACTGGGGAATGCCATATTGGAATAGGGTCAGAGGTCAAAATTCCCATGTCTCTGCCATTAACAGGCCACGGATTAGTTCATTCTCCTGGTTACAATTCTGTTAACTATCAGCTGTAATTCCCTAGCAGCAGGCAGACAGCGCCAGCAACCTGGAATAGGCAGCTGAATGCTTTCCTGCAAAGCTTGGTTTATGGAGCTTCCAATTCTGCTATGTAGTTTTCACAAAGAAATTCACAAGAGAGACTCCAGCTGTCTGAGAAACAGCTGTCCCTCCCCTACCTGGGGCTGCTGATGACCCATCTGCTTGCTTTTAGCCTGAAGCACCTAGGCCTATGTTATTGAAATCTGAAATTCTAACACAAGACTCTTACATTACAATAGGGAAAAAGAGCCTTTTAACCTAATCCACAGAAATAAAAACAAGGTGCCAAAAAAAAGGGCAGAAATTTACCCCAAATGATTGATCAAAAGAAAACCCCAGAGAAAAATTCAATGCAACAGAAGTAAGTAAACTATATGGAAAAGATTTAAAGCTGTAGTCTTGATGATTCTCACTGAAATTAGGAGAACACTGGATGAGCAAAAAAATAAGACCTACAACAAAGAGAAAATATGAAAAAGTTCCAAACAGAATTCTTGGAGCTAAGGAACACAGAGTGGAACTAAAAAACACAATAGAGGGATTCAACAGTAGACTGGAAGAAGCTTCCAATTGAATCAGTGAGCTAGAAGATAGGGCAGTGGAAAGCACCCAAGCAGATCAGCAAAGAGAAAAAAGAATGGAAAGAAATGAAGTTAGATATGAGACTTTACATCATAGGCATTCTAGAAGAAGATAAAAAGGGGCAGAAACCTTAATGAAAGAAATAATACCTGAGAAGATGTGCTATGTCTACAGAGTAGAATGCAGCACAGTTATGGAAAGAAAAAAAAAAAAAAAACAGATGAAGTCCTGCCATTTGGATCAAAATGAGTGGACCTAGAGGGAATTATGCTTCATGAAATAAATCAGGAGAAAGACAAGTATCACATGATTTCACTCAAAGATTGAACCAAACAAAACTTATAATAGCAGACTTATAAACTGTAGGACCAATTTAGTGGTTACGAGAAGGGAAGGGGGAAGTAAGGCAAGTTGGGTAAAATGGGTCAAATATGTGGTAAAGGATAGAATTTGGACTACTGGTGGCAAACTTTCATATGCGGATGTCGATTTGTTTACTTACAATGATCTGTAGCTGTAAAGTGTATAATATTAGTGCAGTGTTCCCTCAGTATTTTTTTTAAGTGAGGAGAGAAGTAAGAAGGGAGACGAGGAAGAAGTATTTTTATTTATTTAGTTTGTTCTCTCCCCTCCCCACACCTCCCCCAGGTCAATTACCGAAGTCCCTGGCCATTACAGCTGCCCCAGCCACATGAACCTTAAGGCCACAGCATATGTTTATATATACATATATATGTGTGTGTGTGTATATGTATATGTGTGTATACATGTGTACACATATTCATATACACACACGCATACATATACATGTATATATGTAGTATTTGTTATTGTTCATTTTAAAGGAGATATAAATATAGTTAGATAGAATTGTGTTAGATATAAATGTGGTAGTTTCCCATAGCCAGTTATAAACATCTTTTATGGGAAATTAATCTTCTCTATTTCTGCAGTGCCTCTGCAGTCAGGGCATCCGGGAGTGCCTTATTTACCCAGGCAAGGGGACTGGATAAGTAATCTCAGTTTGGGGGTGACCTGAGAGATGAAAGCTGCCCATGAAGTTAGCCTTCCTAGAAGCTAAAGTCCTTTCAAATATAAATTGTGACTATTCTAACCTAAGCGTAGTTGTCACACACATGGATGAGCAGAATCAAATTGTAGGACCATTTTTACTGCCTTGAGTGAAAGTAAACTCTCTGAGCCTAGTTCTTCCTAATATCTAGTGAGGAACATTCATTTACACAGAGTGTCACCAAGGGCAAACTAGGGCCTCCTGAGGCGGTGTATCAAGTGCTTTATATGGATACTCATTGAATCCTCACCAAAACTCAATGCAATTTTTTTTTAACAGATGAAGAAACTGTGATAAACTCCCTTTTTCTCAAAAAGTCCTGGCATGCCCTGGTGACCTAATGGTGTAATTCACTGGACATAGGCCATATATATCCCCATGTTCCAGGTCCTACACCCTGGGGTCAGTGAAACAAAGTGCTTCTTCCTCCTCTCCCTTCCTTCCTACCTGCCACTTGCCTTCATTCATGTACCTTTCCTTAAAATAAAGAAATGTGGTTCATAGGGCATAAGCATCAGCATCACTTTGGAATTTGTTAGAAACCCAAAATAGCATGTCTTTCTCCCAGAATGACTGAATCGGAACCTGCGTTTTAACAGGATTCCCAGGGACTTACTGTGCTGCTAAGATTTGTGCTGCTTACAACATGGCAAAACAAGGACCCAGTAAAGGTGCAGCCGGCACCCAAATGTGCACTCAGGAAATATGGCTTCCCCAAGATCACAGTGGGCAAGTGTCAGAGACAGGATTCGACTCTGGCTCAAGACTCATTACATTCCACACTCTGTGTGTTTCACTCTCTCTGTTATTGTTCTCTTAGAGAGAAATTAATGAGCAGCATAGGTTTTGTTAATTAGAATGCTTCAAGACTGTGCTAGAAGTCTTCTTAATAGGAAGGGAGTTAGAATTTTCTAATTCCCACTCCCACTCCTGGTTTTCCTCCCTCTGAATCATCATCATGGAAGAAGGTATATTAAAAGTGCCTCCTTGTGTCTTCTGCTATCTTAAGATCTAAAGAAAGTGTGTGGGTCAGAGAACAGAACATTAAATAGATATACAGACTAGCTGAGTGTCTGGCACAGTGCTTCTTACCACTTAATATATATGATTTAAGTTTTATGCAATAACCCTCCAGTAGGAGATTGTATGTCTTGTGATTTTAACATCTGAAAGGTTGCCATATTTGACTGACCTGAATTAGCTATATGCCTGGAAGGGCGAATAATAGGCAAAAAGATATTGGGGGCATCCTCGACGAGGCGATATGAGAGAGAAATTTCGGGTGGAAGGAGTATACCTGTTTGCGGGACTCTGACTGGAGTGAAGCAATTAATGAAGAATTCTCATCTAGTTCTGGTGTCACCTCACTTTTGTTGACTCTGTCATACTAATATAGGTTTCTGAGATTTTGGGGGAGAATAAAAAGTTCCTGGTGGAGTAGCGGTTAGGTCACTCACCTCTAGAGGCTCACAGGCCACATAGCCCTGGGTTTGAGGCCCAGTTCCGGGGGAGAAAACAACCAGTGTGAACAACTAAATAAAACATTTTAAAATAAAACACTTTCTCCTTTCTCTTCTGCCCACTTGTCTGCTCATCTTCATTACTTTCTGTACCTTTCCTTTGGAAAGAAAAAAAAAGTTCCAGGAGATGATCTTGTATGTGAGTATATGTAGGAAGGGCGACAGTTTCTCTGGAGACCCACACCCCGCCCAGAGCCTCTATTAGCTTTTTGCTCCACATATCAAGGTGACATGTATTAGAAACAGCCAGCTCTGGGCATCTTGGGGAGCATTCTGGGGAGATCTCTCCTCCTCTGTCCAGCTCCTGACTTCTGAAGGAGAAGTCCCTGACATGTGAAGCCTTCCTTCTAAGATGACAAAGGAAGAGAAGATGAGAAAGGTAGTTTCACTCTAGGCCTAAGTGTTCAATGTAGGTGCTCAAATACTGTTCAGACCCTCTACCCAGTTGATTCTTTTGTGCTTTCTAACCAATAGAAAGTCTCAGAATTTAGTGTGCATCTGAAAGAACTAGGGAAGGGATCAATATGTGCGTCTCAAAATTTCAATGCCTGTCTAAAAAATGGAAATGTTGTTAAGTCTAGTGTAGATATCTGACACCTGAATTCTAATGAAAAAAGTCCATCACCTGATGTGGTTCTTTAATGGCTCTTCTCTCACATTTTAACAGAATAGCCTTCCTCACTCCCCTACTCAGCTGTTTCCACAAGTGAGTGTCAAGTCCCACCACTCCCTCACCATCAAAAGCCAATCATGGACGATGAGATTGCTGTTGAGAGATTGAGAGGATAAATCTTCTTATTCACAATTATCACCATCTTGGAGTTTGGAGGAAAACATGTCCAAATACAACCACCCCATTCTCCTAGCGGAGTGGGGGCTTTTTAAAAGGCAAGGAGGAATGGTGGGGTGACCCACAGGTATGCAGGAAAAGCTTTGGGAGGTAAGGAGAGGAAGTGGACATGACTGGATGGCCCTCAGGGCATACAGGAATAGGGATTTGTAAGGAAAAAAAGAGAAAAGCTGGCTTATTTTTGTTAATCATGCAATTTGTAAGGTCTCTTTCACAATCTTGAGTTCCCTCTGCAAATGGAGGGACAGTAGACTGGGCATCCACAGATATCAAAAAGAAAATGGAGCCTTAGTTCTAGACGAAGAGGTGACATAGGAACATACTCAGGATGATGGGAATCACATCACTCCAATGAACAAGGATGTGAGACAAATTACGGGACTGTATTGGTGACAGGAGAAGTAAAATTGGTTCCAGTACAAGTAAATGGTCAGAAGCTACTCTGCCAGTCTGACATGAAGAAACTGAGTCAGTTGTTCAGAAAAAATAACTTGAGGGTCTTAAGGAATGGCAGCTCCTGACTGGAAGCTCCTGACAGGACAGCCGGCGTTGAGAATCAAGTGTAAGCGGGACCGATTTGAGTTCAGGTCTGTGATGACGCTGAAGACCATTGTAAGAAAGAGATTTTGCACAGTGCTTGGCTCTGGAGCCACGCTGCCTGTGCTCAGATGCCCATTTGCCTGCTCTTTGCTGGAGGTTAAGGTTACTTAATCTTTTTGTGTTTTCCTAATAGCCTCAGAGGATTGTGATAATTAAACACGTTAATATACTGAAATATTTTTAAAAAATACTTGACATTTAGAAATTTCCTGATGGTAGATATGTCATTATTTTCAGATAATATGCTTTCTTCCAGTTTCAAGGGGTAGAAAAAAGAAGCCCTGTTTCAGAGGATCTAAAATTACAAGCTTATGTGTTGTTTGATGTTATATAAATTAATTTAGCAATTCAATGAAGATATCAGAAAGCCAGGTAGGTACCTTTGATCTTTCTGATGCAGCTTGAAATCTGCAGGGCAGTGTGCAGATGTCTGATAAACAAACCAGCAAAACCTGAAAGAGACCCCAGCAGTGATCTCAGTTTAGAAACCAGCATGTAGGACACACCCCTACATGCTTGCCTGTTTTTCTCCAGGTAACCTGGACATGCCCAGAGCCCCTAACCCTCAGAAGTATACAGAATCCACCTTGCCTGTGTGATAGGCAGACAGTTTAGATCCTGCACAGTGCACACACACGTATTCTCTTGATGTAATCCTTCCAGCCCCTTCGGGCACCTCAACTAGTTATTTCTGCTTCTAATAAACTTGCTGTGTGTTCCTGGCCAACGACTCTCTGCACGAATTCTTTCTGGAAGAACCCAGAGTCTCATCAGCATGTCTCAGCATCCTTCCCCCACATCATTTCTATTTCGTATTCTTACATGAGTTGATACTTTGATATTTCATAGTCCTAAGTGAGTATGTAATTGAGGAAAAGGCGCCTCAGTTTCCTTGGCTGTGGTGGATTCTCGTGCTTTCGGGGGAAGAAAATTTGCCCCAGAGCATAGGCAGTGCGTCAGGAGAAAAGAGAGTTCAGAAGTGCAGCAAAAGGGTGTTTTATTCAGGAGGAAAAACAGGAGAGTCAGTGTGAGAGTGCTCATCCAAAGAGGAAACAACAGGCCGAGTGGGAAGGGTGGGGTGGGGTGGATGGGTGTGGTGGGGGAGGTTTTGGGACCCAGGTTTTTTAAAGACCTGGCAGTTTGTCCTCCATCCCCATCCCTGTCCATGAGAATTCCAGGTTAGGACAAGCTTTCTTATTGGCCCATTAATGGTTTATTTTAAATTGATTGGAGGGCTTCAGATTGACCGCTTTCTGATTTATGGTCTTTATTCTTTCTAATAGTCCATAACCCTGAGCATCAGCATGTCCATTTGTCCACTTGGAGCTTCTTGGTTGATGGTTGACTCCATTTTAACCCAACTGTGTTAATCAATATTTCCACTCTGGGCTTCCTGGTTGCTGGTTAGCTGTACTATAAACCGATTGCTTTGATTGTTTCCTGACGTTTTTTTTTTCCTTCCCCTGAACTCTGATCAAATTCCTACCTAACAAGTATCCAAAGTCTAGCTGGACTAATGATAGCAAGAAAGCGACAGCAGGTCCAGCCATCATGTCCAGACACTACATTATCTAATAGAAGACAACAGTTGTCTCTTCTTGGGTGTCTCTTTTCAAGTCTCAAGGTCCTCTAGTATGCTGTCATTCACATCTTAATGGTCGATATTGCTTCCTTTGCTTATTATTGCTAAGGTGAATGGAAGTGGAATTGTCCTGATTGGCATAAGAAATTTGAAGGGCCTAATAAAGGAGAGTAGTAGGTAGAGTTTCTCCTCCAAAGGAAGAAGTTGGCAAACAGTATTTTCCATTAGAGTTTCAGGTATAAACTGTTCAGTATCAGAGACAAAAGAATCTGAGGTTTCAAGCTTTAAATAGTTAACGTAAGGTTACAGAGTGAGAAAATGAAGACCAACTTTTGAACTGAGTGTTAGACTCTAAAGCTCACAATTTAAAGACTGAAATGAATGACATAATTTATAGACTTGTTTGTTACAGGTAGGATGTTTATCTTTTTAGGTCTCAGAGTACTGATTACATCATTGCAGGGAATATTATGGAAGAGAATTTGGAAGAGGACAGTTAAGGTCTGGCATGGACTAGTGATTCTGTAGGCATCTGGGATTGTGAGTTGGAAAGACCTGTGAATCCTGAGTGAAAGACATGTGCCTGTGTGTGTCAGGACTGTTGGAAAAGGACAGTTAACGTCTAGGAGTAAATTAGGTAGACCATATTGCTTTATGAACATCATGTTTTCCTGGCTTTTCAGAATCATCTTTGATAGATGATTCCATCTCCTTTGAAGGTGTTTTCCTAGCAGTGAATCTTGGGCACATCTCTTTCAGGGCTTGCTTTCTCATGAGTCCCTGTTGACCTACCCACAGTGTGGGTGAAATACCATGTTTATTGGGGCCATTAGAGGCAGTCTGTCCTGGACTTGTTAAGATTGGGTTTATGACAAAAGTGGCGGAGGACAATGACAATGAAGTGTGCCAGATGGAGAAGTTGTCATAGGTCTTAAAAACTGGTACAAGTTGAGAAAAAATATGGAAACTTTGCTTTTGAAACTGAATAGGTTGCAAAAGCTCTGGGCAAACAGAATAATGCTGGACCAGAGGTCAGCAGCTCTAGATTACCCTGTTACTCACTGGACCTGAGATAGCAAATGTGCTCTTGAATGTTCTTCCCCAGTAAGTTTAATAATGTCAACAACCAGTACCCTTAGTAGAAATGGGTTGATTCATGTGGGGATGCTTTGAGGTCTAAAGCCTCCACCTAGGAACATCAGGGCATCCTACTAGTCCCTTACCTGCTTATTTGGACTCCAGTGCATTCTCAATACAGTGACCTTGGAGGGTCTTTTGTTTGTTGTATTTAAAGTTAATGGCTATTTTCAGATGCGGCTGGGGAGAAAAGTTAAAACTCTGACCTAGGTCTAGATCATTTCAATTTTTTAATTATCCTCATCTGCTAAGGGCCTGGCATTTTGACTTTATCAGGGAACACCAGGAGTTTTCTAATGAGAAAGATTGTATTTCTCTGTAGTGAGCGACAAAGACGGGGCTAGTTTGCATGAGCAAGACCTTGGGGTCTTCTCTTGTAATTACTCAATAGGCGAGTTAAGTGCGCCTCTTCCACAAAGAAAATTACACATTTTTTGAAGTACCCCTGGGAAGTAGAAACTGGCTTCACATCTCTTCCAAATTCCTCCTCAAGAGAGGGGTTTCAGGAAGGGAGAGGACAGAAAGGCAGAAAACAAATTCTGACACATCACCAGGTGGCATCAGGGTAGGGGCTGTGCCTCTCAGATGCTGGCGAAGCACTGAACCCCTTCACCACCATTGCGTTCACTAGTGCAGAGCTCCAGCAGCGCAGAGAGTGAGTGTATGAGAAAAAGACATAGGGCTTCGTTTATTAGCTACACTGTGGGGATTTGGCAGAATTCTGTCTTCTTCAGAAAATAAAATTGTGCGGTGTGCCTGCCCCCAGTTAGATTTAGCCTGATTTCAAAACTTAATAAAGAAAAGATGGAATTTATTAATAGTAACTAATGGAAATATTCACTAGTTACTTCTCTTTGAGTCGTGATACCGTCTTCAAGGTAGGTCTTATAAAGTTCCTCTTAATAAGGACAGCCCGAAGGCTCTGGGAGGCCAAGGAGCTGAGATTGTGCTCCTGCAGGGGTGTCTGACTGCTGACAGGCGTTCTTGCACCACTTGCTAAGATGGCGCAGGAAACAGGTGTGTACACAGAAACGGTGAGAAGACAGGAGGTCGTCCACGATGCGGTGCAGAGCAGGAGGGAGTAGCTAAGTCACGGAGGAGCACAGCTTCTTCGTTCCCTGAGGATCCATCAAGGAAAACAGATGATCACATCAAGGTAGTAGGAATAAGACAAGAGGCCAAGCCTCAGCCCTTCATAACATGCAGGGAGAGTTACCCCACGGCCAAGACATGTGAAGAGAGGTCCGGGAAAGTATACCAATGACTGGGGCCCTGCAGCCAGAATGGGAACACAGTCAAGATCCCAGGCTTTTACCTGCCTAGCTCGCTGGAGGAATCAAGATTTTTTTTTTTAATTGAAGCAAACATGGCTCTTAAGACCTTGGACACATGACACACTGAGTCTGCCCTTATGTTCTTCCCTTTTCTTAGACACTTGCCCCAGTTTCTGTGTTGAAACAATATCACCAGGTGTGTGCTCTTCTCCTTTCACGTCTGTGATGAGTTAGCTCCTCCTGGCTCTTACTTATTAAGGGAAAATTAAACTTGTTGTTGAGGTTGTGACAGATAACTGCTTGCAAACTCTGCCCTCTTCGGTTGCCCCGAGCTCAAGAAACCAATGATTCGTCTTTGCTGCAGCCTCACAAGTAAGCTCAAGTGCATGCAGCCTTGCCTAGATTCTCACCTTTGCAAGACAAGTCAAGCTCATAGCCTGTACATTGAAATCAGTCCCCTTATTTTTTGCAAGATAATTTTAGTACCTTTTTTTTCCCCTGGATGGTTCGAACCAGTAGGGCAGAAATTCCTTCTGATCACCTTGCCTGCTCTATGCTCTTAACGACGATCAAGGACTTAACAGGATAATTGATGCTACTAAAGATGACACATTCATCAATGTCTGGTATTTTTTTAATGTCACACTTAAATTATTAATTCATTTTTGACAGGAACAAATGTACAGTAAAATTTACTAATTTGGACTAATTGAGGGAGAGGCCAATTATAGAGCAAAGCCACCATTAACTGGAACCCAGCTAACAAGATTTCAATTAATTTTTTTGGTCTTCCCATATGTGTTAGATAATTCACAACTCTTTGAAAAAGTCGGACTTTCAGGGACTTCATCTCAGAGTAATTTCCAGTGTATAGCATACAGTTAATTACTACAAGGGCTAGACCTCTTTTATTGACCTCTGATCTTGCCCACAATCGAGTTGCATGAAGTGTTACAAAATCCTGAGACAACAAGAAAAGAGTAAAATGGAGTCTTGTAGCATTATGATGAACATGATTTCTGGCTAACACTTAGTAGCCTAGGACCTTGTGCAGACTATGTTAATAATGCTAATAGTAGCAACAATAATTCTGATTTCAGAACCTTTTATACAATAATAAGTAATCACCCAGGAAGGACATTTTGTGTTTACCCCAAATGTGTGTGTGCGTGTGTGACAATGGAGGTGCAGAGTGATTAAGCAGATTGCTAAATGCTTCACAGTAGTAAGTGGCAGTGGAGGGATCTGAGCTGAAGGTCTCTGACTCCAAAGCTGATCTTCTGAGCGACTGGCAGGACCTTTTGCGTGTTTATTAAAAGGAGAGAGACAGTCTTGAGAGACAATGATGGACTCATCATCAGATGTACTTCCACCAAAGATGGCCAGTATTTTGGGAGGAGTTCAGAAAGTTAAAGGATGTGGAGATGAAGTATATTAAAATTTTACTCCAGTTCTGAGACACTGTCATTCTAACCAGAAAACACCTCTGACCAAAGCACTTCACTTTCAGAGAATGGCAGCTAATAGATACTGTAATATAGCCAGACACATTTAAAATTATGAAGTATACATTTCAACAGCAATTTTGATAACTTTCTTCTTTCACATAGCCAAGCCAATAAAGTTATCTGAATAAATTAATAAATGGAGATCCCTGGACTCTCTGTCGAGGCTTCTGAAGCCTTTGAAAAGCAGGACTCTTTGAAGTAGCTAAACTCTTCTCTTCCTTGCCTTATTTACATTCTTTCATTCTTTAATTTGCTTGGTGAGATTTTTTTTTTTTTTTTTTTGTGGATACTATAGCAGTACATCAGTATGAAGTCTCATAGCTTCTAATTAAGGTATTTTACTACCAGGTGCACATCTATTAAACAATTGCATGTGAGGCCTGGTGCAGGAGTGTCAGTGAGGCAGTGTGCTGCCATTCAGCATATGCTCTGAAGACCATCACTCAAAAACACGTGCAGAGAAATAATGCCTGTGGGAAGGGATTCTGTCTTCCTTGTATTGGACTCTAAAGCAGTCACCAGTCCTGCAGTCACTTCATTAGTTAATGGGCTGCATTCTCATTGGTTCTGTGAAAGTCCTAACCATTATCTAGAAGAAAGTTAATCAGATTTACTGAGAAGAATTTCATTTCCATTCTTCCTTGCAGAGTCTTGGGTAGATTCCTATAATCGAATCGAGAGCAATTTGTTGAATTTTGGAGGGGATTCAAATCTTGAAGAGGAACATTGACAAATTATTTTGGTTTCCTTCTCTCAATGACTCATTCACTGTGGGAAGTTTTACCCTCAGTCCACCGTTTCTCTGCTTTCTTTTTAGTGTATACTTCCTCAAAATTCCCTTTATCATTCAAAATATAGCAGCTTTCTAGAACAGTTTGAAATTGGCCTCAGCATCTTGTAAGATCTGCTTTGATGACTCAATAAGAACAAGTTATATGGTGCACAAGCTTCTGAACAACTGCTGAGAGCCAGACTACGGAGGCACTCAGGTGCCTGGGATTCATCATTGAGCAAATGGGTTGCAAATTACTATCCTTATTATGTGACATTCTGGTAGAGGAGAATGGGAATAAGCAGTAAGCATCATTAATAAGAAAAAGATCTAAGTTAGAAAGTGAAAAAGACTATGAAAAAAGAAAAAAGTAAGTAGATTAGAGCATGATGCTCAGAGAATGAAAGAATGCATCAGTAGCAGTATCAAAGAGTTGTCAGGGTAAGAGGCTCTCTGAAATGGCAATTTCTGAGGTGCTGTGAAGGTAACATTATGACTACTCCATCCAGAATCTCCAGCATGTTATCTCACTCAGACTCACACTCAAAGTCCAGTGTGTGCTAACTCCTCCCCCTCCTCCCTGCTCTTTACCACCCTCTCCCCTCACCCTGTTGATAAACATATTCCCATATTATAGGCCAGCTCCTACCTCAGGACCTTTGCACATGCTGTCTCCTGTGCTTGAAGTATTCTTCTCCGAATTTTTCATATGCCTGATTTCTTACCTCCTTTGCTTGCCCTCCACCTTCCTTTTTTTTTTTTTTTTTTTTAAAGGACAGAGTCAGTGAGGATTTACAATTCCATTTAGTTGTTTTTTTGTTTTTTTCCCCCTTGGTCTCAGGTTATGAACCTGGGTCCTTGAGCTTCATATGGTCTACAATCCAACCGTCTCAGCCAGCTGAGCCACAGACATGCCCCTTCTAAGCCCTTTTAACCTCACTCTCTTAAGTTATAGTTTCCTCTTTCCTAATACTCCTACACCCTTTTCTGTGCTCTAATTTCCTGCATGGAAATTTTTCATCACTTACTATGCTATCAATTTAAAAATATGTTAAAAAACAAAATTTCAGTCTCCTTCCAAGAATATCAGCTGCTTGAAAAGGAGGAATTTTATCTCCTTTGATCACTGAATATTACTGTCCTAGTGCAATGCCTGGCACAGAGAGGGTACAAAGGAAACTATTGTTGAATATTCATTCAAATGGTATGTGTATAATGGTTATTTACTTGTTGAAAGCCTCTTTATAATGTAGGAAAAGAGTTTTGTTTTTAAAACTAATTAATGCATCAAACTGACAATTTTGTTGACATATTTAACATTTTAGGTTTTGCACAAATACACCACTAATAAATTGTATACAGTTTCATATAAGTAAATCTAAATCAATTGGTTATCATTACACGCCACATAAGAAAACTGTTGGTGAACAGAGAAGGAGGGAACACACCAATTAAAGGAAAGTAGGTTGAGTTAAGTTGCTCAATAGGATTTCCAAAGTATAACCGTAATGCTCTCCTCTCTTTCCATGGATGCTTTCTGCATCTCCTTAGGCAGGAGAATTCTGCATTGGAGGAAGAATGAATGGGTGAGCAGTTTACATGTGAGACTGAAGACCCAGCAGGTTAATGGTATACTCCATTAACTTGCTGCAGACACTGGCAGCCTCCTCATGCCATCACAAGCTCTTCCACAGAGGATGAGCACATAAGGGCTTTAGAGCGAAACCTTTAAAAGAACCATTATCAGAACACCAGAGTAATCCATCTCTGCATCACAGAGCGTATAGAAGTCATGGCAACCAAGCAAGAGTTGCAGACCCCGTGTACATTTTCAGTCTGCTGGTGCAGGGCATTGCACCCTGGGGCGGTAATCTCAAGGTTGCTAGAAAGGAAGTAATGGTCCAAAGTGGTCTTTCGGTCCTTGCATCCTGTCCTGAGAGATGCAGCTATCCAGTGTCAGTTTTCTCTGTGACTTGACTTCGTTTGAATTTAACATTTCTTTGACTTTTTTTCAGTTCTGAAAATATTTTCTCTTTCCTTAGTGTCAATTCAGACACACAGAGAAATCAACATTTTAAATTCAGATAAGCAGGAGTTAGTTTACAGTTAGAGATTTTGAGCACACTGCTTTTGTGTGATAATATTTGAAATTTATTTCCACAAGTTATTGCACATTCATTTCTGGAGTTTTCATTGCAGAAAATTGCCAGAAGGAATGGATTTTGTCTTCTTCAGCTGGCAGAACAATTTTCCACCTGTCGCCCAAATATTTGATGAGAAGGATTATGTTGCCGGCTCTGAAAGTTTATACTGTGGATCCTTCAGAAGTGAGAGGGTCTAATGAAACTGCTGCCCTGATATCAGAGTCCAGCTAAAGTGACTCTGAGGCTGGGGATGGATTTCTGGTAGCGAGGGCAATTTCTGAAAGACTAGCTTCAACGACACATATGCGCACAGAGTCCTCAACCTGCGGCATGGCAAATGATGTTTATCATCCTTCACATTATGATAGTGTTCTCGTGTTCAGCACAACTCCTGTGGCCTTGCCAGGGAGCTGAATTAATTGTCTGAAATTATTGTTGTTCATCTTCCTGGCAAGTGGAACCCCAAAGAAACACTGGTGCATGGGTAGAGAGGAGATTGTCATTTGATTTCAGGTTCAAGTAATTCACTGTCTCCGCTGAGTTTTGTGCTCCTCTGCAGTGTTTTAGGTCTAGATCCAGCATAGTCAGTTTAATCAACAGAAACACATTTCAGACACCCATGCATAATGGCAGCAACCTTTTAAACTGTCAGGATAAATATAAACCCATTTTCTCCTTGTTTCTTCAAACACTTTACGGACATCATAAGTGATAATAATATTGCTGCTGTCAGAAGAATTTTCTGAAGCCTAGAGTTTACCATGCCATATCAAAACTGTTTCGTTGCCTCAGAGGAAGGACTGAAATTCTTGGATTGGCCTCCCTGCCCCTGGACAGTGAGTGCCTGACTTAGATTTTCTGTCTTCTTCTCTGCTCCCCCGTGTGTTCTACCAAATGGTCACCCCCTGCCCCCCACCCTGGTTTCCTGAATATTCCTTACAAATGTCCTAATCCAACATACTTCTGTTCATGCTGTTTCTCATTCTGCATATTTTGAAAATTAAATTTTGCCTGCTCAATCATGAGCCAACTCAGATATCATGAAACATGCAGCTGAAAATGTCTTATTTTCTGCACTGGGACCACTGGATAAAAATTGTGAATGGACTGTGTCAGTGACCACATTTTATTCCCATTCATGGACTGCAGACCTTGAATAAGACCAATTCTATTGCAAAGAATATTGTTATGTTATCATGTGGACGTAATAGACTTGCTCCTAAATGAACTGTGGAGTTTTCTTCTGAAGATTTGCCCTGGTTTGTGCTGAATGTCTGTTCTTCCCAGAGCTCCTTAGTGTCATCTGTTTTTATATTGTCACACCAATAGCAGTCATTACTGTGAGGTTAGGTCTTAGAAAACTTTTAGAAGTCCCTGTGTTAATTATACTCTTGCCTGTATCATCAACAGATGTGAGCAAAACAATATTCACACTAGGTATTTTCAAGACAGAAAAATTGACCATGAATTGTTCAACTTTCCTCCTAACTCTTGACTATTCCCACCCCCCACCCCCTGCCCCTGCGCCCCCCACCAATGCACTCCCCCAGATCTCCCTTTTCAGGCTCAGCCTCTGGTTCCCGCCTCCTTCAGCACAACTCTTGTGAATGTCTCTGTTCACTTATTTTGTGCATCTCTAAAGAGCTGCACTGCCCGGGATAAGTGACTATGTGCAGCTGTAGAAGAAATCCCAGGTTGGAGCAAAACACGTCTTTTTGGAGTATTAATTTTACTTAAAATATGAGGTCTTTAAAAAAATTGGATATGTCATAAAACAAAATTTGAAATGTTCCTGCATCTAAGATGAAATGAATGATAGCAGCTAAATATCTTGCTGTTCTCTCATATTCTTCAAAGATCTGCATTCATTCTTTCATGCTTTTAGGATTATTTCCCTACAAAAACATGTAAAAAGCACTGATTTGAGATTTTAAAGTTATCTAGCCTTTTTCACAGTTGATGGAGTTTTGTCCCTTCTCTTTGCCTTCTTATCTGAGAGTTTGTCTTTACTTCTCTTCTCCCCAAATCCAAAGCTAGTGCCCCACCTTTAGAAACGGGGTTTTCTGACTTCTGAAACCAAGACAGCTGGCAGGTTTACAGAGCATTTGGACAATCCTGCAGTCCTGTTCAAAGAACAAAGTTTCGGAACTGATGTATGGAGCAGACTGGAGAGGGTAGGAGCTAGGGCTGCTGGTAACGTAGTGATTTTATAACAAAGCAAATCTTAACCTAGAGGGCAATTGAAATAGGTGAGACTTGGGGAGTGGTGTCCTTTTACTTTTTAAGAGAGGGAAATGAGATTGAAAAGCTTTTCATTACTTGTTCATGTGCCGGCTTATGCTACTTCAGAACTGGAAGAGATTGAACAGGTGGGGACCACCATTCCCTTATTTTGACTGGGGCTCAGTCCTAGGATGCTGTGACTCTGCAGAGCATGTTGGGAATGTGCACTATTTTCTGCCTTTCACAAAGCATAATGAAAAGTGTGCATTTACTCACGGTGCGTGTCTCTGATACTTTCGTCATTCAATAGGGCTATATTTGTTATGACGGATTAATCTGAGATTTTGATAATTAGTTGTCTCAGAAATTTTAAAAATATGGAAAAATAAATATAAGCCTATTTTAACCCTGGTACTTCTTAATTGTTGTTGTTGTTGTTGTTGTTATTATATAGTAATATTTTCCATGTCTATTGAAAAAAAAGCTTTGGAGGGAATTATTGTTAAACACATGCTCTTTGCTTCTTTAAGTCACATAGACTCCAAAGAAAGAAATGGTCAAAGGAATTGGATGTCATTTCTGTAATGCACCTCTCTGCCTATGAGCAGGCTGAAATGTAAATCATCTTAGAGACTTTCTCTCTACTCTCTTTGAAAAACTATCAGAGCAGGAGGCCACAAATCCCTTTGGCTACATATTTTAGTGTCTCAGAACACTAGTTGGGATATTTTTCATAGCATTTGACCTAAAATCCTACTTCTATAATTGAAGCCCCGTTCCCTCTTGCTTTCTCCAGAAGTAATGAAGACCAGATACCTAACTCCACTCTTAAAATAACCCCTTCTCTTCCGTTATGCAGCTTTGAAGTTATTTTCTGCATTAGCCTGCGGGAGTCCCATTGTCTCTTTAGTTTTTCTCCTATGAATTCTTCCCCTAGGTCATTTGTGTAATTCTAATAAAGGCTTTTTCAAGTTTATCCATATCTCATTTGTTTATAAGACTTAAAACTAAAAAAAAAAAAAAAAAAAAATCCAATAATGATCTTGAACAAGGCTGAAAGGGTTGCTTCATAGTTTTCAGACGTGACTTTCTGTGTTTACACTTTTGTATACTTATGCAGAGATCCGTCACTGTCTTCAGACAATGTACATGGTGTCCCTCTGCTTAGCAAGCTTTTATAACACACACATATACTCATACATACATGCATACACCAAGAGAGCTGGGTGATTCCATTACATTTAGTGACCTATTAGTTTAGCCAATTATGTCTTATGATATGTTGTTTAAAGACAGTTTTTACTATGGAGATATAGTGATTGAAAAAAGAGGGAAGTGATTATTCAGCATTCTGGGTGATTATTTAGAGCATATGTAAATCTAGCAGGATTGTTTTTAGTAGCAAGACAGAGTCAGCATCCTCTAAATGGCCATTGATGGGAGAACAGAAAAGCCATGATAGATTCACACAATAGACACTACAATGAAAATGCATGAATCCCAACCACATGCTTTGGCAGGGATGAATTTTAAAAGCAGTGCTGCCTGCAAGAAGTAATTTGACGAATGGGAGTGACCAACTATGGGACGATCATTAGCCATTAGGGAAATAGAAGTGAAAACACAGTGAGATGCCGTTTCATATGTTCTAGGATACCGTCATCAAAAAGCAAGATAATAACAAGCACTGAAGGAGGGTATGGAGAACTTTGAATCTCTATCCATGGCTGGTGAAAATGTAAAATGGTAGAGCCACTGTGCAAGAGTTTGTTGTTCCTCAAAATTGCTGAGTTTAGTTACCGTCTGACCTGCCGGTGTCCCTCCTGGGCATATGTCCGAGAGGAGTGAAAACATGCGTCCAGCATATGTTCACTAATGTCCATAGTGGCATTATTCATTGTAGGGGAAATGTCCCGGTATTCAACTGATGAGTGAATAAACCAATCATAGTATTCCTGTACACTGGAATGCTACTTGATAATGAGAAGGAGTGTATGAGATATATAACACCATGAATGAACCTCGAAAACATTATGCTAAATCAAAGAAACCGGTCACAATGATCAAATATTACATATGATTACATTTATGTAAAATGTCCAGATTAGGCAAATCCCTAGAGACAGAAAGTAGATTAATGTTACCAGGGGCTCGGTTTAGAAAGCAGTGGCGTGGAAGAATAAGGACTAATGAGTACAGGGTTTCTTTTTGGGGTGATGGGAATCTTTCAAATAAATTGTAGTAATGGTTACACAACTTCAAATATACTAAAACAATTAAATTTTAAACTTTAAATGGGTAAATTTTAGGGTGTGAGAATTATATCTCAAAGACCTTTTTTTTTTTTCCTTAGAGAGGAAGGAAGGGAGAGGAGCTAGAAGCTCTTCCTTTCTCCCTCCCTCCATCCCTCCCTCCCTCCCTCCTTCCTTCCTTCCTTCTTCTCTTCCTCTCTTCCTCTCTTTCTCTTTCTTCCAAGGGAGGAATGAAGAGAGAGAAGAAGCATCTTTATTCATTGATTTGTTTTTCCACCCTGGCTTCTGGTAGTGAACCCTAGTCCTTGGACTTTGCATGGTCCACACACCAACAGCATCTCAGCCACCTGAGTCACAAGGGCACATCCCTCAAAGACTTTTATACAAAATAATCAGAAGAATATATGTACATTTTTATACTGTTAAAAAGCTATCAACCCTATAATATGTGGTCTAGGGTTGATTACTCATAGGGCAAAAACATAAACATGAATGAATGATATGGAGGAAAAAAAGAAAAGAAAATATAGCATAGAGTGATAGTTGTTCCCACTGAGTGTCAGACTCGGAGAGTTACAGAATGATGATCGCTGTCGATGTTCTGTTTTCTTAAATTGAGTGCTGCGTTCTTTATCATCATGCCTCCTTTCTGATGTTTGCATTGTACGTATTGTGTTAGTGCTTATGACTGAAAGTTTTACATGCATCAAGTACATACATTTGAATGCAGCCTTCTCTGTGTGTTTTGAAGGATATAGTATAGTTTATACACATGGACTCACCTATGTTTAGTGTGTGTCTGTACCCTCGGTAAGACTGATAGGGAGGGACAAAGGGCGACACATCTGGTAGACATGTCCATTGCGTAACCAGAATATTACAAGATTTTGGTTGGTTGTAAAAATCTGAATTGACTCGTATTAGAAAAAGGTGAAAATGCAGTTTTGTTTCCTGAAAGTAAGGGTTTGAGGTGTTTTATTCATAGCTCCCCTACCCTCCCCTTCAGAGGACGTAGGCAGAGGACTAGGTGAGGGTGGGAGTTGAGAAAAAAATGACAGAACCGCATGATAAATGGGAAAAATTTCTTTCATGAAAATGAATATGATACCGCATTTAAATCGTTTTCCTGAAGTTTAAATGCCTTCTGACTCAAGGGACATTAAAATAATTCTACCATCCAATAAAGACTTTGCATAAATAAGTCAGACATTTATTTATTTTTTAAAGAAATTAGAAAAAGACCCTGTTTTTAAACTGATAATCATGTCACTAAAGAGGAATAGCACTGGTGACAGAAAGAGATAGTTGATAAACTGAACTAATTTAGAGAAGGCAAAGCAAAACAACACAAAAACCCAGGAGCTAAGAAAATGCTCAGTAGCCCAGCTTCTCCCACAGATGCTTAGTAGTGATTAGGAGCAGTTGACCTGAACTGTGACTTCCAACCCTATGAGTGGTTTGTTGGTGAGAATGCCACTTGAAACCCCATTTGCATCTTAAAAAAAAACTATATATCCTTGAGTTTATACAGTGATTCTTCCATCGGAAGCATCCCTACTGACCTCTTTATATATCTTTGTTTTTATTTGCCCACTTTTCATAACTGTAGAAGTGACATGGTATTTTGAAATCTGCTCTAAGGTTGCTGCACCTTTATCTAAATTGTGGCTTATCAGCACCTCAATGAACAAACTCTGTAATCCAGCCTTAATTAAAATGTTTTTAAAAATCAGAGCAGTATCAGACACTGTGTTTCCTTCCAATGTTAAGCTTCAGACCCTAGACAAAGAAATCACATGACCTAGTATCCAAAGTCTTAGATTTTGTGACACCATGTTCCCACCTCAAAAAAAACCACCACGCAACACCCATATAATATGTGCTAATTCAAAAAATCAACACAAAAGTTTATATTGCTTTGAGGGTATTTTTGGAATACATTCTGTGACGGTGCCTTCACTGAAATTGTCCTTGGATGTCTAAAATCTGACTGAAGAATCACTTTTCTCATCAGGTGTGTACCCACTTGAAAGTAATCTGATCCAAACTCAATTCTCCTAGTCTTTGATGAGCTGTCATGTGGAGCCAAATCTAAGTTCCCTCAAAGAGAGATGTTTCACTTGCCCTTTTTCTCATCAGTGAAACCCTCGCAGACTTGGGAAGAGCTGAGGAAGATGATTGCAATGAGCTCTGTGATTTCAACCAATTCCTAAAATGCCTTGGGATATTTTCACCCTGCAAGCTGTTTATGCAAAAAGAGGAAGTTTCATCTAAAAGGGAAGAAATAGTTCAAGGCAACTTTGCTTTTGGATGTTAGGTGTTTGTTTTTGTTTGTTTTTTTTTCAGTTTAATCTCATTATTATATGGTGGAAAGAATTGTTGTTATGTGTTTCTACTTGCCTCATCTTGATTCAGTTATTAATTAGTTGAGTAAAACTCAACACAGTAACTTAACTTCTAGGTAGGGATTTAGCTTGTTTTGTAAATTTTGAGTTCAACTGGATGATCCCCACAGTACCTTCCAGCATTATCATGTAAAGGTATCCAAGAGCGAGTTGGACCACTCTGCCTGTCTCTGCTTTTTTTATAGCTGGTCATCTAAAGTCTTCTTCTTAAGAGCAGTTTGCAAAACACAACCTAATACTGAATTTTCACTCTTGTTCTAAAAATTTGTTTACGGAAACTTGATTAACAGTTTTTACCAATACATGTCTATATTTGCTATCTACCCAAATAAAATAGTAAATATTACTAAACAGATTTTTAAGTATTTAGTTCAACTTCTTTTTTTACATAAGGCCCAATTTTACTCATAATTGCAATGGCATGTTGACTTATCTAGAGCACTAACTCATAATATCACAATACCAAAATGCAACTAATGAAGAGATACCGCTGTATCAATGGTTGATTTGGAAGGTCACATGAATAAAATCCATTTGGAGTTTCAGAACAACTTAATATTACTTTGGGGACTTCTGCAATGAAGAATGCATTTCTTCCATGCTTTAACTTTTTTTTTTTTTGTTCTAATTGGGCAGAAAAGCAGTGTGTTACTTCAAAGGTATTTACTGATAGTAAAATCCAGTTCAGCTATTAAAAAGGAAATCTTTTCTCTTCTTGCCCTAGAGTATTCACAAAGAGACTACAAGCCTGGCCTGTTAGTGTGTGCGTGTCTCAACTATAACTGGCATAATTATCTTCATATTTGGCTCATTAAGCATTACATTCTTCTGTGGAGCACTGCGGTGTGACAATGGCCCTGCAGTGTAATAGTTCTCTCTGTGAAACAAAAGAAAAAGTCCGATTCTGTTTGAGTAAATTTTACCTTTAAGTCTGTTGTCAATTTACAATATTGCTTTGATGTGTAATTAATCTAACTGATGTCCAGTGTTTCCCACTTTGTAATAGAATACCAATAATCTGCATTTGAGACAAGCCCAGACCTTCAACCAAACTCAGGGTCCACATTTATCTTGAAGTTTTGTGCTGTTCGCTGGAGTCACAGGGAGAGCAGCACGTTCTTCAGAAAGTGGCTCCTTGAGTCCTTGGACACTCGAGTTGTAATAAGAGTGGGAACTTGCCTCATCAATCTTCTTGGTTCTGTAACGTAGACACAGCCTCTAACGCGTTTACTACCTTGAAAGCCAAGTGGATTCCTAGATCGGTGGACTATTTTTGCTGCCTAAGTTGTTGTGTTTCATCATTGTTCATGGTTGATCCCACTGAATCAGTGTGGAGCATGCAGTTGGGGATGGGAAATACAATCACCCAGTAAATTGGAAAATGAGTGAGTTATTTGGAATTAAGCAATGTTAACATTTTAATCTCTACTGAATTATTTCCAAGAACTGGAAACACTGAGTGATGAAGTGTTAAGTTTTTGTCCTGTGTGAAGAAAATCCTTCTCTTTTCTGCCATCCAAGAAAAGGAAATAAACCAAGAGAGATAAATGGTAATATCATATACCATGATTTTCTTTGGGTCTTTCAGTGTCCTTCCCCTGATTTTTGTTAATGACCTGTGAGTGTCCAATTTCCTCCTCTAAGTGATGTATGTTGATATATCTGATCATTCCATGTACTTCACGGCTACCTCAGTTCCTGCCCCACAGGCCTTCTCCCTGACTCTGTATGCATATGAGTGAGGAAATGCCTACTCTAATTCATCATGGCTAAAGACTTTTCGTGCTGTTACTTCTACTTCCACCATATTTTACTACAGATCTCTGTCTGTATTGAAGAATCACCTGGAAAAAAAAAAAAAGAAATAAAAAACTACCTTCTAAGTTGCGCTCTGAGACATTGAATAGTATCCCAATCATAGACTCCATGGCTACATGTTTTTCTTTTTCATGTTGATACTTTTGAGAATCTTCCCTTTTCCCTTTGCCTCAAGGACCTTCTTGTCTAAAATCAGGTTTTACCGTGATTTCTAGAATCAGCTGGTCACCTTTATAGTTAGTAATATCACCTCTTCAGTGGGTATGATCATTTGTAAGCCTCAGTTTGCCTTTTCAGTTTTCTGTCCCAGGAGTTGTGTTAGATGATGAAATGATAATGTAGCACATAGCTGAGTTTTTTTTTCCAGTGAGCCACTTGTCATGGCATGCTTGTCAGTTTTGCTGGCATTGTTGTGCTGCTGTGCATGACGCTGTCAGTGTTTTAAGCGCCATCTGAACACTGACTTTTAATGTCTTGCCATTGTTTCTGTTATCTTCAGAAGTAGGTACTGAGTGCGTTTTATTTCTCCTCTGTAGTGAATGCTGTTACCTCCCAACCCCAATGTGAAATCATCTATAAACACCTCCGTTGGTCTCCCGTTTGAGAATTCCTGGGTTGGAGATTCTAGATTCGCCGAAAGATTATTCCAAATAAGAACCAGTTAACCCTTTTAGATATAGCTGATGACTTAGCTCCACCTGATCCTTTATCTGAAGAAAATATCTCCCCCAGATTTAAATAAAATTACTAGGAAATATGTTCTTTTGGTATTTTATGGTGCTGTTGTTTCTCTGATTCTCTATTTGAAATGGCCACAGAAATGGTATTTGACATTAGCCACTCATTTTAATGTAAGGTTACAAAAAAGAAAAAACAGAAACAAATTCTTCGAGAGACAGGAAAAAACAAGTGTAATGATGTCAACATTTTCTTTTCTGCCTTCCTCTCCCCACTTACCTAAAATGAAAATTTTGGTCCTTTTGCGGACATCCCACACCTTTACCCTGGAAGTTACCTCTGAGTGTTAGAAATGTTTCATTCCTCCCGGGGCACATTCACCCATATGATTGATGATTTAATATCTTCCCCCAAAGTACCAACTAGTGTTGGCTGTTTCTTTTAATTTCATAACCTGCTCAGTTGTAACACAGGACGTTACCCATCTCCTGATCCAGACCCTAGGTACCTACGAAATTAAATACTTTCTAAAAGTCATATATACCTGCAAGCTATCCACCTATTGGTAATAAATAGTGAACTGGATTGGCCTAGCACTATGCACATGATTGTCTGATTCATATTCATTTGTACATGGAGGTAGGGTGCTGAGATGGCTAACTAATTAAATCACATAATGCTATTAAACTTACTTTATTGGCGTGCTTTTTTCCCCCTATTCTTCTTGCTGACAGTATGCAGACTAGGCTTCACCACAGTGCAATTAAGCTAATTAGGTAATACTAAACCACTCAAGCATATAGCAGGCTTTTTTGTTGTTGCTTTGGCTTTTTTTTTTTTTTTATGTTTCATAATTTAGATGCCAGAATCTCAAGGTGCAACTTCAGGTCTCCAAGTGATACAGTATAAAGCTCTTTGCCAAACACATTATGGCAAAGACAAGTCACCTTAATCATCCAAGAACATCCGGGTCCCAACAATTGACCACTAGATTATGATCTTTGATATTGAAAGAAAAAAGTATGTTAAGTTTACAAGCATTTCTTAAAGCCATGCCAAGTAGACTAGATGCTTGTTCTAGCTTTTCTTTCACATAAACAAAATAATCTACAGTGTGAAAATATACCATTTTATCTTTCATCCATTCATCCATCCCTCAATTTTTCTTTAATGATAATATGCTAACCATAGTTTCTATTTATATTGATTGCCTATCATATGCTACATAATACCCTAGTCAAATTATATTCATCTACTTGAAAGTATACAATAGTGTTGTGATACTGTATTAATGTCTTTCTGCGTAGACTAATAGCGAGGATAAGGTAAGTTTAGGTATCTTGTCTATGATCATATAACTAATTAGTAAGAGAACATGGACTTGAATCTAGTTCTTACTCCAAAGCCCAAAGTTATTCCCCTGCATCAGGCTGCCTCCTGATAAAGGACAGCAATAGGAACTTTTCGTGTGTGTTTCTAATACATTGCGCTGTAGCTCTAGTTCTGACAGTATCTAGCATCTTCTCTAAGGAGAATAAGGGTATTAAACCCTCTCTATTGTACAAGTTTCACCTCCCAATCAGATGACTTTCAACTCAAATCAAGACACGAGTTTCTATTGCTGGTCACTTGTGCCCTGTGGTACATTGTCACTCTTTACTAAATACCTCATCCCAGGAGGCTGGACTAAATCTGTGTATTAGGGAAAATAACAAAGGAATTAAAGGATTTCATATGAGCATCAAAACTTTATCCTGCCATCAACATCTTAGTCGATTTTCTGAAGGAAGACTTTGTTGTGCGGAGAAGGTCATCTCATTAAGAATCGAAAGACAAAATCTGGTTTTTTTTTTTGCCTTTCTCTCTGAGTCCTCGACATAAAGTATTGATGTTTCTTAGGGTGGTAGATTATTCCCAGTATAAGACCTTCTTTGTCTAGAGGTAACCATTCTAGTAAAAATGTTGTTGCTGTGGAAATAGTGAAACTTGGAATGCTGTAACTGGAAATTCTTTTCAAAAACCTGCTGATGAATGAGGAATTAATGAATTAGAAGGAATAAGATAGAAAGTAAGGCCCTAGGCCTAGCACCTGGTTGCTCAGGCAGCTGAGGAGGCTGAGATGCATCCCTGTAATGGCCCAAGGCCCGCAGTTTGAGACCCGGGGATGGGGGAACACCAATAAGGAAAAAAACCTGGCTCTGTTGAATTATTATTAAGCACTTGATACTAAAACAATGGAGTCTGTAAGTCAGGTTATGTTTTCTTCATTTTTAGCCTTTTTATGTGGCTACATTCTTATTAAAGCTCTTTGAAACAAAATCAAAATAATAAAAATAGAATTTGCTATTCATAAAATGGTAAGTGAAAATAATTGCTAAACCTGTTTTAATATTCAACTGTTCGAGGTATCAAGAAATATATACATATAAACAATATTCATTTTACCCATTAATAAATATTATGTTTAATGCTGATAAAGGTAAGGGACATTGGTAAACTCCCATAATCCTAGTGGCTACCTCAATTTGCATAGTTTTTTTAAAAGAAATTTATCTGCGCATCATATGCACTCAGCACATATTTATCGCAAAGATAATGGTTACAAAGTTTCATCATAACTTCATCTATATAAATTCTCACATTCTTTGTCTTCTTAGAACATGCAATACAGTAGAGAGGAAGGGGCAAATATATATTTATTATATATATGAATATATATGTGATACTTGTGTTACATATGATATATATCATATATAAATGAATAATGACAAAGTATTAGGGATGGACAAAGAAAGGACTGTTTCTCGGAATTTTTGTTGTTCTGCCAGGGCTTCACAGTGATGTGTCATCCAGTCTAAACTTGAACATGAAAATGGCTTACAAACCAGAGAGAGGGAACTAGTGCTATGGGCAGAAGGTGACGAGCATTTGATTCTGGAAAGAACTGAGAGGGGGCCCTGTAGCGTCCTGGTGGTGAAATGCTTAGGTCTGAAGCTAGAGATGTCAACTTGAACCAGATCACAAACGTTTTGAAAGTCAAGTGAAAAAATAGGGATCTTATCTAAAGGATTGAAAGATTTTAAGACACAATGGCATGTTCCAATTTGTATTTTGGAAAAAGTCATTCTGTGTGTGACCTGGTGGAGCAGTGGTTAGTCAGTCACCTCTGACAAAGTGCAGGCCACACACCCCTGGGTTCTAGTCCTCGGGTCTGAGGGTGAACAACCATTGTGAACACTAAATAAAAATAAATAAAATTCTTCCCCTTTCTCTTCCTGCCTACCTAACTTGCCTTCATTCCCTCTTGCACCTTTCCTGAAAAAAAAGAGAAAGAAAGAAAGAAAAGAAAAGAAAGAAAAGGAATACCTGCGGACATTTAGTTCAATAAATCTAGAGGCAATTTAATATACAGATTTGGCTCTCCAGAGAGAACTATACTAATGATATAAATTTGGTTATAATCAGGATAGAGATGATAAGTAGAGTAGTAAGGAAATAGCAAGATCAAAACTGACATATACTCTCAATAATTAAGAATTGATTTAATGAAAATTTAATACTAGCTCCACAAGAGATGGCATGTTACATATATTTATATATATATATATATATATATATATACTGTATGCACATAAAGCAAAATATTAAAAATATATCTGAAATAAATATGAACATTAATAACTTTTAAAATGTTTTGATTAAAAAATTTTCCGCCACCTCAGGTCTCAAACCCGGGTCTTCGGACTTTAGATAGCCCGCTCTTATACCTTAGCCTCTGAGTCACAGGTGTGTGCCTGTACCAACTTATTAACAATATTAATCCTTGGGAATTTGGTGGCCCTGGCTGATAGAAGTTGTTTAATAAACGTTTATATTACTACATATGTTAAATATATAATTTATATTTGTCTATAATTAACAATTTTATATTAAGTCATAACTTCAACATAAAACATAATAAAATGTTAAGAGACTATATTTTTTGTTGGATTTTATTTTACTAGATTTTTTGCAAGTTCCAAGATCATCATAAAAGATTTAGCAAGATTATTTTCTGGGTAAAACTCAGTAGGCAATAACACAACTAAATTGTAATTTTGATCTTTTTGTCCCACCCAAATCAAGGCAGCATAATAAAATGGCACAAATCCTATTCTAAATGTCAACAGAGAGATTTCAACCAAGTCTGCTCTGTAGAACTTTGACAGGTTGCTTAACCCTTCAGGGCATGGATGACTTCTAACTTAAGAGTTGGCCCAGATTTTATCTAAGATAAATGTCCACTCTCTTTTGCCTGAGTCAGATCGCTTACAGATAATTATATCAAACCATGCTGAGGTACAAAGGCTCATGTTTAAATTTTGAGGTATGCGACTAAATGATCATACTCTTAAAAATGGGACCTGACAGCTAATAGAAGTATATTTCTTTCGAAGAGAATTTACTGTTTGTTTGCTATGCTTTTATTCCCCCCACCTTTTGTTTCTTCTTTTTGTCATAAAAAGATTGAAAGTCCCCACTGTATTAGTGTGCAGAACATAAAACACAAAGCTCTTCCTGAAAGGTAATTTTCCAAGAATGAAAAATATGAGAATGGTGTTTGATTGTTTGGTTTTCTGTCATTCAGTGTTGCATTAAAACAACCATTTTTCCATAAGTATGAATGGCCTCACTCTGGAAAACTGTCAGTTACAAATGAAAGCGATAACACTCTGAAAGCAAAACCTTTCCCAACTCCCACTAGATCTTCAGTTAAATTTGGAAACTAGTCAGTGGTACAGATTCATACGTAAACATGTTCTTCTTGGAGGCCGAATGAAACAATTTATAAGTTTCATCTCATTTAGCATTTTCAGCAAAATACTACCTTTTTTGCATTTTAGAATAGTTTTTAATCTTATGCTCTATTTTCATTTTAAGAATTTTCTCTGATTCATGAATTTCAATAACTAGAAATTGATACCATGAAATAAAATCTAGAACCTTCCATAGTTTACAGAGCCTTATCTGTTCCTTCACTGGAACACAGAATTGATTATATACATGCATGCATGCGTGCATACATGGAATATACAATGTATATGTGTGCATATGTCTATATAAGTAGATATGTAGTGATACATGTATGTATCTGATTCTGTGTTTGTTTTAGAACACATTTAAAAATAAAGAAAAATTTTAAAAACTTAATAAAAATTTAAATTATCAATGATTCTACCACCCAGAAGAAAATCAATAGGTTAATTTGACCTTTTTCTTCAGAGGAGTTGTTAACACCGGAACAGTTGCCTTGTGCTAAATCTGATTATACTTTGCTCGTTTCCATTAAGAGCAAGCTTTGCCATCAGAACTAGTATAAAATGTCTGGCTTGGACCCAATTTCTGAAGTCTTTTTTCAGATGAGTCAAACAAGAGCTAGAACAGTGGTTGCTTTTTTAAAAACAAAACAAAAATTCCCACCTGTGTCCTTGGGAATTGTGTCACCTGAATTAGTGTGATTAAAAGAATAACTCCTGAATATTAGAACAAGTATATTTCTCCCTTAGTGTGCACATACAGAAGTGCTACAGACTGGCCTCTGGGCCCAGGGAGCAAACCAAGATAGCTCTCTTTCTGTAATTTGGTGTTATTATTATTTGGTGTTATTCTCTGTCTAGATCTTAGAAAGCTCTAAGTGAAAGCCACATAGAAACAAGAGAGGACATAATAAAATAAACAAAAAACTCCACAAAGTTAGAGTGTGAGTTTGGAAAAACAAAACAAACAAAACAGATTTAATCATTTCCATACAAAAATTATATACCTTTTAAGTTAAACAATCTTGAATTTGTATTAAATTTTAGGCTGATTTTTAAAAAATACAGCAAAGTAAAAAATAAAAGAAGAAATGTCAGAGCCAAGTGACCAGTGGTTTGATATAAACCTCAGAGTAAACCAATACTGTCTTTAAAATGTTAGTTTTAATGAAAATAGTATTTAGATCCGCCTAACATTTCGGCTTCCATTTTATTTTTTTAAAAGAAAGGTACAGGCAGGAATGAATACAAGTCAGAAGCAGGCAGGAAGAGAAGACAAAGAAGCGCTTTATTTTATCTTCGTTGTTCATCTTGTTCATCATACACATACACACACCTGGGTCCTTAAGATGTATGTGGACTGTGCTCTGCCGCAGGTGACTGACCTAACCACTACTCTACCGGGGCACACCTCAACTTCCATTTCATACATTCATCCACGTTATATTTCAGCCTTCCCACCACACTTGCTCAATTTATTTCTCATCTCTCTGTACATACCATGACCTTGCCTGGAATGACTTCCCCCATTTCTCCCTCTCATACATCCAAATTGCTGAAATATAACCTTCCGGTTATACCCACCACAGGCCCTCCCAAGGAAAGTCCGATTCATTCTCCTCTGTGCTCCTGGGACACTTTGTGTGTACTTTTAGTGTCCGGTTGGCAGGCTTGTCATTGCTTTGTAATTATTCGTTTCTAATTTTAGCCTGTGAGCTCCTTGAGGAAATGAACTATGGCTTAGTTGTCTTTGAATCCTGAGTACCTTGAGCATTATCTAGCTTTAGTAGGCATGCACAAAGACAGTAGTTTAAGATGAGTGAATGTATTAAGGTAAATTGATAATTGGGGAATAATGAATGTGCTTTCGTAAACTCTACTGAAGTCCAAAATTTCTAGTTTCAGAGATAAAGAATGACTCTTCAGATTCCTGTGACTATATAGTCTATACATTGTTTGTTATCTTCCACTCGGCAGAGTTTAAGATGCGCTCACTGGAGTCCTATGTTAGTTTGACACTGAGATCACATAGGTGAGGTTAACTATGTATATGTAGTGATATAAAACATTTCCATTTTTGTTAGCGATTGGGAAGAAGGCAATCATTTAAATTAAAAAGAATTTATTGGGGCTTGGGAAAGAGCCTGTTTGATGAATTGCATTAAATATTTTGTATATAACATCCTGGCTGTTGTTCTGTATTAAATGGGTACAATGCATCCCTATCTAATTGAGTAGCCAGGTGGAGATAAGTTACATTTACATAAACAAAAGCAGGGAACTCAGCTCTGTTGTGTTATCTCAGATTATATAACTTGGCTTCCTTAATGCAGCCTTCTGCTCTGACATGCATATTGCCATGGACCAATATGCTCACAGATAGGGAGTGGAATTTAAAGAGTTATTTTTAATGAGGCCTGGTTCATTTAATATTGCATGAGATGGGCTCTGGAAGAGTAGGCGATCTTCTGAGATCTGGCCAACAGGAAGTTCACTGTGTATTAATTACCACACTGCTCTGCAGGATGACCATGTGCCTGGTGTATGGTGTAGGCATTCATACGTATTTAGCAAATAAATGTCTGACAGCGTGCATTCCGAGTTTTAGCTCTACCTGAATTTTGCTAACATGCTTATGAGTAGCAAATTATAAAGAAATATTATAAGGCACAGTTCATATCATGAAAGCTCTGGGATGAAAATAATGAGAGTCATCACAAAATTGAAACATAAAGATTAGAATAATTATTAGAATAATCTAATAAAAATTAGAATTAATTAGTGTGATCTTACACTAATGAATAATATTAAATAATTATTCTAAATAATTAGAATAAATATTACAATAATCACAATGTATTAGAATAACATATCATTAATATAATTCTCTTTTTTCATTTTTATGAAATAAAAAAATTTCATTTCATCTTTAGGTGGTAAATTATGGTGGTGGTATGGTGGCACATTATTTTTATGTAATATTTACCCATTTATTATGTTTTACATAGATTGTCTTATTTTAACAGCATAAAACACTGACTAGTAAATTGTAATCACCCAGTTTTACAGATGAGAAAAAGGGAACCTCAGAATTTAGTTGCTTACCCAGAGTAGCAGAGTTCACCCAGACTTTAAGTCAGGTTTATCTGATTCTAATCTGAAGTTCCTTTTATCCATGCAGATATATACATATATATCTACATGTAATCATGTTGAGAAGTATCTATTAAGTTCTATTTTCTTCAGTATTTCTGAAAAATGAATATTGAAGTTTGACATATTTGTCAACATTTAGGGAAATAATGCTATGGTTATTTTTTCCGAGACCTAGTTTTATATATGTGTGTGTGTATGTATATATATGTGTGTATCTATAAACACATACACACACACATATATATATGAGGGGTGTATGTGAGTGTGTGTGTGTGTGAGAGATATCAGTGAACTTCCAAATAATGAAACTACCTTGCATTCTTGGCATTAACCCTGCCTGAGCACAGTGAATTTCATATATATTTTTTTCTTTTTTTTAAGGAAAAGTGCAGGCAGGAATGAAGGCGAGTAGGAGTAGGCAGGCTGGCAGACGAGAGAGGAGGAAAAGCATTTTTATTTAGTTGTTCACACTAGTATTTTCCACCCAGACCCAGGACTCAAACACAGGGCTACATGGCCTGCGCTCCTTCAGAGGCAATTGAACTAACTGCTGTTCCACCAGGATGTGGAACATATATTTGAATTATATTTATAAAGTAGTGTTGGGTTCTATTTGTTAATAAAATATTAGTTAAAAAAAAACAGTTCTGGGTAAATTCTTGTGTTTTTCTACATTCATTGTTTTTGTTTTTTGGCGGACTCATTGATTCCACTTTGGAATAAATATGAATGCTTTGTACCAATAAGAAGACAGGCATACTTTGTAGATAGATATGGAGAAAAAAAAGGAAGTATATTTCAAAGTAATATCCTCTCAGGAAAAATGTACAGAGCATAACTTAGAATTTCTCAAAACCTGTTGAAACTCAACTTCCTTCATTTTGGAAGTCGATGGAATGTAGCATTTATGAATCCCCTTTGGAAGTCACTTTGGTCTCCAGTGTACCCAGTGCTATTATGGACTGATAAGATCAGCCTGCCAAATATTGACAGTTTTGTGTGGTTAAAGGTAATAAAATGATGGTACCCTGTTTCCAGTTCCTTCTCTCTGAAGTTCACTGTTTCCTCTTAAACTCTTTGCATTTTGATAGCATTTTAGTAGTTTAATATGCATGCTTTTTTTTTTTTTTTTTTTTTAAAGGAAAGAGTCAGGCAAGAATGAAGACAGCTGGCAGACAGGCAGGAAGAGAGAGAAACAAACACTGTTTTATTCAGTTCATCATTGGTTGTTTCCCTGGTCCAGAGTCTTGAATGGGGGGACCTTCGGGTATATGAGGACTGTGCCTGGTTACCTGACTTGGTCACCAGGGTGCACCTAATATTCCTGCTTTTAAAATGATGACACTTTGAAAAGGCTTCTCATTGTTGTATCTCAAATAAGACTTATTCTTTGACTTTTTTGTGAAGATGCCTAGTCAGCTGAACATGATGAGTACTTGCTGTGATATTTTCTCAAAAATTTGTTTTCTTAAGACCTTCCAAGGATGTGCCTATAACATGCCCATATTATCTTCAAGTCACAGACTACCTCTCAGGGTAACTGAGTGATTTTCTTAATTTAAATAATAATATTTATACACATTGCTATATTCATTTGAAGATATTAAAATTGCATGTCAATCTATATTTCACTCCTTACCCACTACCAGAGTAACTGATCTTTAAGATGAATATTATTCTTACTGGGGAGATGCCACATAGATAAAGTATCATTTTATGTCTTTTGGTTTTATGAACTGCACACTATTGCCATTGGACTAATTTGCCATAGCTGAAGTCTAACATTCCTTTCATCTGAACCAAAGAAAATTGTGAGATGCTTCAAATCAGAGACCTGCATTCAAATTCTAGTCCCCACTTACTGACTTCAGACAAGACATATAACTAAAACCTTTCCTCAGGTGCAAAATGGGATATAGTACTCACTGCAGAGTTGCTATGCTTAAATAATTTAACCCACATAGAAAGCTTATCACCATAACCTGTAATCACTCAGTAAATTACTGGTTGCTCTTTGTTTTATTTTGTGCTAATATATTTTCCACTTCTATTTTATTTAAAAAAATTTTTTAAAGGAAAGATACAAGCAGGAATGAAGCTATGTAGGCAGGCAGGCTTTCTGAAAGACAGAGGAGAAAAAACATTCCATTATATGTTCACCTTAGCTGTCCATGCTGGTTTTTAAGACCCAGACCTGGGACTCAAACCCAGGGGTCTGTGGCCTTACACTCCTTCAGAGGAAATTGAACTAACCTCTACTCTACCAGGGCATGTCCACTTTTATTTATTTTTTTAGCTTATCAGAATTCTTTAACACATTATTGAAAAATTTTAAACTGTCTTTTAAGAGAAAAACAACTAGGAAAATGTTTGAGTGAGAAAAGGAAGAAGAATTTTTGTCTATTTTTGGTTGTTGCCCCCCCACCCCCGCCCCCACCTCAGGTAGAGCACCTGGACCCTTGAGCTTTTCATGTTTATACCCCAGCTGCTGATGTAGCACCTGAGCCATGACTGGCCCCAGACAGCAGGGGGGTAATTTAAGCGAAACTTGGGGTTTTGTTTAAGAAGGAAGATCTAGTTTTATCACTGAGGAATGTTTTCTGCCCCAAAAAAACAGAAAATAGGATTATCAGTAGCTTAAATTAGTAGGGATTTTTAAAACATCTAGCAAATGTTTCCGAGGAGGGTGCTTCCTGGTGTTAGTTCATCCTCCGTGGTGTCAGATTTGGTACCTCTGTGCCTAAAATCTCAACGTGATCTCCCCCAGTTAATGCAGGAACAAAACAAAACAAAACAAAAGGACACGGGCACAGGGGAGGCATGTGTCTGGGTCAGACACATCAGGTCTTCAAGTTTTTCTCTGAATTCTGTAGCAGTGACAGATGTACCGAGATTGCAAGTAAATTCACCTGGAAGCCACCCAAGTATTCAAAACAGTCATTCTTAAAACTTTTAAAATAAGCCACTGCCTGGACCTTCCAAAGAACAGAACCATCAGCAACTTTTAAGCTCCTTTCAAATCCTTGGTTAGTTCCTTTCTTTTCTTCTCTGTGTGCCTTGAGGAAATGCTGAGAATCTCCTGAACAATTTACCTTTATACCCCTAGCTGGGGTGGAGAAGCATAGGCTTGGATTAAGAGGAAAGAAGATACTCCCAGCCCTGTGGGTAAGGAAGGAGTTTCTTCAGGAGCCCAGCTTGCTGGCAGGAACCAGCTTTCCTGCTGTGTGGAGGCTTCTGAAGGGTGCAGGATGTCAGCTCCAGGAAATCCTGCCTGAGCCCATTGAGGGCTTTGAGGGGGGCCTGGAGGTAGTGGATAGATACTAGGTGGTGTTAGGTAAACTCCACTCCCAACACTTTGTATACAAAGCAAAACAAATAAATATTCCTACTTCTGCTTTCACTTACTAATTTCTTTGTTGGAGGGATGCAAATAAATTATACATATGTATGGTGTGTGTATATACATATATTAAAGCTTTCACCTTTTCACTGCCATCCTAATGAATTTTTTCCTTCCTTATTTTCATGAATCTAGTCCCTTTCCTATATGTGCATGCTTTTGACATTGCTTCAGTAATAGTTAAAATATATGCTTACAATCTATCCCCCCCACCCTGCCCCAACATTAAGATTGATTGATTCTTAATAGAGGGCCTTGAGATGGCCAGGACACTTAGCCTCAGACTTTTAAATTCCACTCTTCTGCTGTGAGTTTCAGATGAAGGCTATTTGTTACTTTATCTAAAGGGCATTTATTAAACTAACAGGAGGATAACCTAATTGCTTTTAGATCTCTCTGTGTTTTAGGAATTGGATGTTAAAACTTGATTTATCTAATGATCTAGAGCCTTTGTCATTTTATTTGTGCAGAATAAATGCAATCTCACTATTTACTGGGTTGTTATTTATGACAGCCCTTCACCCTTTCGGATAGTTACTTCGGACATTCACGTATTGTTACTAGTTAAAGAAAAATGCATCATCATTCACAGTGTTTGCCTGTAGATTTTCACTCAGTCTATCTCCATAGGCTTAGGTGTAGAGTCTTTATTGAGTGACCCTTTTATGCAACGATGAATTACTTTGGACAGAACTTACGCCCTGATGGGAGTGTGAGCTTTTGATGCTCATATAAAATCTTTTAATACCTTTGTCATTTCCTCTAATGCGTGGATTTAGAAAAGCCTAAGGCGACTTAGTATTTATTGAAGATGGAAATTGACATGAGCAGTCAGTAACAAAATGAATTAATATGAAATATATTTTATGAAGTCCATTGTAAATATAATTTAAAACATTAAAAAAAACCTTTGAGATTCTATCCTCAAACCCCTCATTCCATGTGAGCTATACACATTTTCTGAGTGACTTTATTGTATTTTTATAGCATAAAACATTTTGCTCTCTTACTGTGTAAGGTATTTGCTTTATGATGATTTCTGTGGTACTTCTAGTTACTTATACATGAAGTACTTTTTCAAATACAAATGCATCTTGAAACTTATATTATCTTAATTATTTTATTATGTGAGGCTTCTCCCCAACCCTTAAATTGATATACCTGATGGAAAACAAATTTGTTTGAGAGAAGCAAACTATTATGTTTAATTCATTGCATGAATAATGTTTTTGTGTTCCTAGTGGCAAGCTGTCTTTTTCATCAACTTAGTGTCTTCATTTCTTCCTTATATGTACAAAATATAATTATAGGCAGTCATACCTCTTATGTCCCATACAAATTCTTGAAAATAAAGGCATCATCCCAATATTGTGAATGATGTTTGTCTTTGACAATGCCTACCAATTTAGGTCATTGACTTAATGTGGCAAATAAAGGGTTCTTTTATTCAAAATGACACTGATGGCATACAGAAGGCCAGGTTAGGTCACAGAATGCTCCCTGTCGCCTAGACCCATCCTGAGGAGCTAGATTGTTCTTCTAGTGAGTTCACTCATCAATATCTGGACTTAGTTCTAAAAACAGGTTTGCTCTGAATGGGACCAACCTTTTCCAGGGCATGCTTGAGTGTGATCTTGATATAAAAATCTTTGCTTTATTTGTTCTTTCTCTAATTTCCATTGAATGCCACAAGATCTCATTCCTCTTGGTCTCATTTCTCAACAGTAACATCTTTTCCTCTTTAACCCTGTGGTAGTTTCCTGGATCTTCAGTCCTTGATAAGTGTACTTAAGAGGCAGTGAAGCAAAGGTCTTGGCTCCTTTTTTTCCGTTTCTTTTATTTCTTCTCTCAGCTCATCAGTTCCACCATATATATTTCTTGCCTTTAAACAAACACAATTATAGTCTTGAACTAAACACTCATAGCTGTGTTAGTGATTTGCTTTACTTTATAAACTTGAGGGTTTACATATGTGGGGATGGGTCAGGTACGGGGTGAGGTGGGCATCGCGGAGAAATGGTGGCCAAAGACAAGAGAAACAAATGCATGTGTTTTAGAAGGAGTGGTAGATTGGTGAGTTTTTGGAGGAAATCCTTCCCAAGGTGGAAAATCAAACCATTTTCAAGGTTTCCTAGGTAAAGAAGGTGAATAATTTGGAATTTCTTAGACATGTCTTAAGGTTGAGCATAGTCTACCAACACACATATTGAATAGGAAAACACAATCTATTCCCATCATTAGTTCAAAGTGTTGGAGCAGCTTGGGGCCCTCGTTGAACTCTTTGAGTTAACCACTCACCAGAGTAAATATTAAGATTCAGTTGTACAATAACCCTAAAGGTTGCAGATGTGCTGTATTAATATGATGCAAAATTTTCCAGCACCGATTCTTAGAGCTAATGTATGTGCTGCTGTTTGTAGGCTTTGTTCTAAAGTCCTCTTCAATTTTGCAGGAACTGACAATGGTGAAGTCCTCCCTGAATCTATCCCTTCAGCTCCTGGGACGCTGCCTCATTTCATAGAGGAGCCAGATGACGCTTATATCATCAAGAGCAACCCCATTGCACTGAGGTGCAAAGCGAGGCCAGCCATGCAGATATTCTTCAAATGCAATGGCGAGTGGGTCCATCAAAATGAGCATGTCTCCGAGGAGAGTCTGGATGAGAGTTCAGGTAAGAAATGTACAGCAGTCAGGAGTCATAGTAGCTCCTTGGATCCTGACATCATTACACCATCATATTGTAAGACTGTAAACCAGTAGCCAGTGCCTTATTCAAATGTGAGGTCATATTTACAAAATCCCAGAACTAGAAGATGCAATCGTCTCTTTCAACGACTCCCTTGAATTGTATTCCAGTATGTTGCACAGCATTTTTTTCTTACTCTATATAACTTTAACACCTAATTTTGTATGGAAGTTAAAATTCTCGCTAGAAATAAAACCAAGCAGTCACGATTTTCATGTTCTGAATTCTAAATATTTTTGAGGATAAATCTTTTACCAAGCCCTTTTTTTAAGCAGCAGAATTTAATTTCTTTAAAGTTTCCTACTAGGTATTATTCTCATGTACTTTATTTTCCACAGTTGGTGGTTTCTGAGTTTTCAAGTTCTTTTGATTACTGTGTAATGATAGAGCCTTGATTAGATTACCAAATTCAAATTGGGATCTTCAATATGAAAACACTCCAGGACCATTTTTACTTTATTATTTTGGCTAATTTGGCTGATGAATGTTGATAATTAGACTAATGATCATACTAGCTACTGTTTATTGAGCACTTCCTATATATCAGGCCTTCTCTAAGTATTTGACAGACATCTTACAATCTCGACAACAACTCTGGGGTAGCTCTTACTAGTATTGCCTTTGTGTATATAGATAAGGAAATTAAGGCTCAAATTGATTAAACTATGTGCTTTTGCTAGACATATAGTGATCCTTAGACTCAAAACTTTAAAAATTGTATAACTTTTATATGAACATAACTAAAACAGTAGATGCCATTGAACTTTGATTTCTCAGAGCCATCTGAGAATTTAACTTTATGCAGAATCCAGTCTGATTATTAATTTTTAGTCCTCAAATCACTAGGTATCAGATTTTGAATAAGTGAAAAAGTCTAACTAGTGTTATTAGGAAGTTGTAAGTCAGATTAACTTACTAACTATATTCCAGGGCTGTTGAATACACTAGGGTATACCATTAAGAGTGTTCAAAAATGAATGAGACGACACTCATTTCTGGTGTTTTATACCTATTAATAAGTATAAAGCTGATATACTTATAAATGCAGTACAAATGAAGTTACAGTATACGTTTGAAGAGAGATATATGGTATTATGAAGGATTTAAAGAAATAGGAAAGATCATGTCTGACTGTGTCTATTGGAAAAGATCTGAAAGCAACAGCATTTGAAAGGGACATTGATGAATATATAACTCAAGTGGGCATCATCATTCTATGCCACATGGGGGAGGGAGAGGTCTCCGCGGCCTCAGAGCACAACGCTAGTAAGTGAAAGAAAGCTTTGTGTATGTTCTGCATGATGTCTGCCTTGGTTGAAATATAAAACTGATGAAAGAGAATAGTAGTCCATAGCTGAAAACAGGTCAATCAATGACACAAAAGCCCTCAAAGGCCAGCGTAAGGAGTTCTTTTCTGAATTTTATAGATGTTTTACTGGTGGTGAGGATTGATGATATTGCATTATGGAGATGTGATGGCTGGAGCATTGCTTCAAATGATGAACCTGGTACCCGTGTTGGAATGGTAAGGAGAAACACGAATAGGGAAGTGAGGTGGCTTGGATAATTCAAGTGAGAGAAAGAAAAGTCTCTAGAGTAGTGAGTGAGAGATAAAAGTTAGATATTTGGTATAAGAAGCACTTTAACCAGTCATGCTTCATAGCTGATTAAATCAATAAACCAAGAGGATGAAGGGCATGCCTTTGTGGCTCAGGTGCTAAGCTGGTGGCTGGGTCGTGTGCAGACCATGTAAAGTCCAAGGACCCTGGTTCCTGGGTCAGGACTAGCAGGGGGTTCGGGATGGGGGGTAAGCCCAAACTAAATAAATTAAATTAAAGTGCCCTTCCTTCCTTCCTTCCTTCCTTCCTTCCTTCCTTCCTTCCTTCCTTCCCTCCCTCCCTCCCTCCTTCCCTCCCTCCCACCCCCATCCCTAACTCCTCTCCCTTTCTTATCTTTAAAAAGAAATCCCAAAAACAGAAATTGGAAAAGTAAAATTTAATCTGTTAGCAGGAGCAGAAAGGTAAGGCCATTCATATAAATAACTTAGTAAGGAAAAAAGTCTGAGATTACTATTTGAACAAGTTAGATTTTAAATACTTATGTGATATTAAAGAAGAGCTGAGCTGTAGATCTTGAAGTTGACAGCATTCAGAGAAAGAAATGTTAGTTGGATATCATCAGTAAAGCCGAAGCCATGGAGATGAAGGAGTTTTCAAAAAAGTAGGGGTAAGATGGAAAGGATATGGGTCCAGAGATGTTTTCATGAGGGTCTTGGGGTCTTGCTTTAGGGTTCGTGTGAGTCTGAGAGAAGATTTACTCCGACTCATCCACTCTGGGAACAAAGGAGGTAGTGCAATGTATAGTAAGCAAAAGCAAGTGAGATCTTTTGAAGATAGTACACCCTTTAAGAGATAGGATAAGGGCAGGCCATATTCCAAGAGGGGAACAGACCACAGGAGCTTCGGATTTTTAGGCCTGGCATCCCTTATCCCTACCCAGGGGTGTCCTGGGGTGGCCTTGGGGTGGGACAAAGGTTTTGATTGGTCTGTCAGTGGTTCTCATTTTAAACTGATTGGAGGACTTCAGGTTGGTGCCATTTCAGGGTCTGCTGCCGTTTGATTGGAGGACTGTCTCTGTTCCCTTCCCCCCTGCTTTCCTGTCGGTGGCCGCATAACTGATTAACAGGACATACCTTCTTAGGAGTCAAGAGGAATAACAGCGAGGAAAGAAGTAAACAGAGTGTGTTATGTTCCAAAACAAAGGCAGATAAGTGTTTCAAAAAGATCCTCAGGTCATACTCTGTCTCTGCTATGGAATTAGAGAAGAGGACAAAAAACTGAGCATCCATATTAATATATAAACATTTTTGTCTGCGTGCATAGGATCCTGAACTCATTTGAGATTGCCATATAAATGCCTAACTTCAAAAGGTAAAGAAACACCTAAAACCTTATCACGATATTCTAGTCATTCTACCTTGGAACTACTATGAGATAGACAAGAAAGTACCTGTTGTAGAAATGTTCTTCAGTCCAAATGTATGGTTAGAATTGCGGAATTTAAATGTGAGAACTTAATGGGATCTTAGTGATAATTTACCTGTCCTGTTTTGCACATTAAAAAAAAATCTTAAATTCTAAGATATAAGCACACGGTACAGCTATTTTTAGAACCCAAATCACCTAGTTTCCTTTTTAGAGATATTTCCTTGACACTATAAGGCACCTTTACATACAGATTTCTATGATCTTCTAAATTAAAATATGAACTGATTATTGGCATAATCTGGTGATTTTAGTACCTGGCTCATCATTTTCATCAAGATTCTGTTTAGTGTCTTAATTTCCTAAGTGGATAGTCCTAAAGTGATTTCTTTGGAATTTCTTTATTCCTGACATTACTGCCATCTCTGGACAGGCCAGTCCCTTCCTGTGTCATGGGTCTGGCACTGTTACATGAAACTTTATAGCAAACAAAGATACAGCGACATATTCAGGACTCCACCATAGTTTCCTTTCTGAAAGAAGAAATTGGTAAAACCAATGGGTTAAAAGGAGGACTAATTGACTCTTGTTGACAAGGAATTTGCTGTTTGTGCCCCCTAGTTGGGATCTTGGTAGGCCAGATATTGGGACAGATTGAGTCAGAAACAACATTTTCACTTATGTTGGCATGAAAAATTCAGAGGAAGACTCTGAGATTCAAGAGAAGGCAACAAAAGAAGCAGTATCTACCATCTAAGCAAAAGCTTGTAAGACCATAGTAGAATAAGAGAGGTTTTTGTACCTTCCACTCAGTCCATCTGGAAAGGAGTCAAATACCAATGGCTCAGTAGGGATGTATATTTTATCCTCAATGTCTCTGTTCTAGATTTTTCCCAGTAATGAACTCAAAATAGCAGAATTCCATTGGGTAAACTGCTCCAAATGAAAGACGGAAAGAACATTGAAAAATAATCAGCTGTTTTTTTATTTCACTGCTAAGAAAATCCTATATCCTATTCTCAGTTAAAGACCTCTTGATAAGTAGTGCAAGCCAATTTAACACTGCACTCTCTTGTAATTTTGCAACATTCTGTTTTGTTATTGCCTCCTCTTTTAATGCCCCTAACATTGCTAGGCAACTCCATGTCTTGCAGATAGCAGCCTTGATTACATTTGTGTTCTCTATGTAAGTCTCCCGTCTCTACTTCCTTAAAAAAAAAAAATAGAAAAGAAAAGAAAAAGAAACAAACGTCATAAATTTCAAAAGAAAAGAAATAACAAAAATTCCTAAGTGACAAAATCTGAAGAAATTGTATACCATTTTAAAAACTGATGTGGAGAAATAATTTAAACAGTTACCTTTTGAAAAGAATTAATAAGCACCATCTTTTCTTCCAAGTCAGTTTGATTGAATCAATAGGAAAGAAATGTCTCTCCCTAAACAGTTTTTTTCTCTCTAGTTAATGAAAATCGCTCTCCGCCACACACTGCAATTATATTTCCTAAGCTTTGTATTAATAGTAGAATAGTGGAAACTGGAGCAAGATGAGTGAAGATATTATACCCAAAACCAATACATGAGTGCAATTAAGATTGGAAACAAAATGGCCTCAGGTATTGAAAAATAGATGCATTACCTCCCTTGGGTACCTGAGTGCTGAGCTTCAGCACAGAACTTAACTACCTTTACAGACTTAATGGCTTTTGATTGGGTCTGTAAAATAATTCCTGCCAGTCCAGTAGAAGTGAATGACTCCAAGCCATCAAGGGCAGAGGGACCACATTTGACTAGAGAGAGAATTGTCCATGTTCCTGAAACTGGATCCGAATTTCCCACTTACTGGACACCGAGACGATGTTCCTTTAGGACCCCAGACAATCCTGGTCAACCCAGGACATAAGGTAACCCTACGTTTAAGTCCTGTTGGAAATAGCTACGCATGTAACTTGGGCCAACATATTCCCGATTTCTAAAATCCTACAGACTATTCGATACTCTTTTTACTTCCAGGTTTTCTTTCTTTACAGATCTAATGAGAAATGCACAGGACCTGGGAGGATTTGGAGTAGACACAGACTCTTTTGTATTTCCAAATGGAAGCAATAAGTCCTTTCAGTTGTTAAAGTCTGCAAACTGCCTTTGGTCTGTCTGGTAATTTGGCCCCGTCATCTAACAGTTCAAATAAGAAGAAAAAGGATTGTGTGTTTTCATGCAATTTAGCTTGGAAAACCCAGAGCAAGAGTTCTTTCTTGCAAAAAGTACAATTTATTTGACATGAGTTACTGTGTTTGCACAGACATGGCTATACCTCTTACTAATGTACACTTTCAGTTCTCTGCACAAGCCAGGGGATCTTCTTTCATTTGTTCTGCCTCATTTCATTTGGAAATACGGGAAATCTCCTTCCTTGTGTTTTGCCTCTGTTAACATCTGGAGTTGAGAGGTAATCCCAGCCCGGGAATCATGCCCCTGAGGAAAGGGCAGAGTGTTCAGTAATTCAGAAATTGTTCTCAGGTAGCAAACTGGCAGGCAGACAGACAGACACACACCATCCACACCCACAACCACACAGAAAACAGCAGCAGCAGCAGCAGCAAAACCTGTCCTTGGCAATCAAGATAAAATAGCCTGTGGGAAGCTTGAGTTATCAATAAGCTAAACCATTTCTTTATTGTTCAATAAAAACAGGAATTCCCTTAACAACTCCAAGCCTCTTATCTTATTCTACCTTGGAGATATCGAACTCTAATGAGTGAAATAATGTGTATTCCAATGTGTTATGGGAAAAGTCTCAACTCCGGTAAACTAGTATTTTTCTTCTTAAAGAATATCATTTCAGGGATTTCATTGTGTGTGATTTCCTTCTTAAACAAATGGAGTCACTCTCTGGGGATAAAAGGTTAATGTATTGAGTTGAAAAAAGGGAGAAGAGTAGAAATAAAAATGTATTAAATCCTTAAAGTTTTTATATAAGAACTTTGCTGTTCCTGCTGATGGGTATTTGAATATAGCATCTTCCAGAAAACCATTAATTTGATGTTACCTTCAGTGATTCACAGATCACCAGGGTACATTTGGGAAGCATATATTTTAGACCACATAACACAGAAATAATCTCTCAAGTGTTCCATTGACAGTTTGTGGGTTTAAAACTCACTTTTATAGAAACCTTCTCCCACCTCATCCTGGATTTCATCTTATTCATCACTTTGCTTCTCAGAGAGAGGACAGATATGCTTTTAAAAGGTTTTTGGGAAAATATTATGAATTCCCCTTTAAACCACTGACAGAGTAGGAAGGCCTTGCCTCTGTGACTAGTTTAATCTTTCCTACATAGATTTGGAGACCAGTTACTCTCATTTTAGCCTTAACCGAGATAGAAACCAGTTAACCATTTTATGTACTTAAATAGCAATTTCTGATATGGACCAGAGATTTATTCTACACCAACATGGATCCAAGATTTGTTCTAAGTCCTAAATTCTGGACCAAAATCTTTGTATTTTTTCAGTCTTTTTTTCTGTTCATATGACATTCAGAATGAGCTTTTTAATTTAAAGTGGAAATTATAAGGAACTCAAATAAATTGAAGCTACTCAAAGAACATAGGTATTACTGTTAAATGGTACTGGCCTTGAAATCTGACTCTCCCTTTACAAACTTTTTAGGGTAAATATGTTATTTGGCTTCCTTTCACCTGTATTCTCCACATATAAAATAGTAATAATTATGATTTCTACCATCTAGATCTGTTTTGAGGGTTTTTAGAACCTGACACACATGATATGCCGAACTCAAAGTCTGTTATATAGCAATTTCTCTACAGGCTAACCTTCAAAGTGATAAATATAAATGCTCTAATTTTATATATATGTATGTTTTTTGAATGGGGCAACTGACTGAAGATTATACTTTAAAAAATAATTATTATAAGGTGATATAATTCCAAAAAGCTGAAAGGACTAAATAGTTCTCTTTCCTGAAATAATATTTATTTGCCTATGATTCACTCATTCAGTTTACTTTCAGTCTTCGTTGTTCTCACAGCCAGTGTAGCCTCTGTTGTGTGATAATGTGTCCTGACCCCCTGCTGATCTACGAATAGGTGATGTGAGTGACTTCAGGAATGGCAGAAGGGCTGAAAATCATGACCGTGTTTCTAACCAAGTTGTGAATTTGATGTCTCAGAGAGTCATTTCCTGAGTCCTGGCCTCTCACTAGCCTGCCATGTCCATTTCTGCCATGTACACTTCCTGCCCCTGTGTTATCAGACAACACTATCAAGTTAATTTGCGTTCCTTTGCCAGGCACCTCTGTGCTGATTAGTTCTAATCTTGAGAGTGGCAGAAGCTGGAGAGCTTGGGTATATTCCGAGTTTCTGTACTTAAGACTCAGCTTGTGCTTCTTCTACCGGGTACGTGGAGTGATTATTATCCAGGGGAAACTAGAGAGGATTCATCAGACATTGTGCACTTTCAAAGGATGGCTATTTTATTTTTATCAAAATACATTTTAATCTTGTTGCTAGGATGAAGTGGCAAAAGACATTTAGCCCTAATTAAGCATCTGTCGGTAAAATGAAATAGGATTCTACCTTTTAATTAGCCACATTTAATTTACTAATTTCTGGTAGCATGTCATCTAAGCTCCCCCAAGAAGTGAAGCACAGTAGCATGGAAATTCTTCCCCACATCTCTAGTTTTGAAACTTCAGGAATGTGTCAGATTCATGTCTTTTTTCTACAGCTGTGACCCAGAGACCAGCCTGAATATTGAGCGAGGACAGACCTTCAAGTCATAGGTAGAATGACATCCACCATCAGAATGGGGGCTGTTGACCATCCACCATCAGCACAGCTGATGTGTGGAGAGGTGAGACACTCCTCCTCTGTCATCTTTGTTATTGGAATTGTGACACCACATTGTTGGAGCAGGTCAAAATGTCTTCCCTTTTAGTCTATAAGCTCCTTGACCTCAGGGATCATCATTTGCTTTGCCACTGTATCCTCTGTGCCTAGCATAGCTACAGGCACACAGGAGATCATGAGAAAAATAAATAGAATCATGTGTATTGCAAATGTATTAAATATTTTGTCTGTTTATCTCTTGTGTGGAATCTGCAGACAAATAATAACAATAATAGAAATAGAAATATTGATAATGTGGTGTTAATGTAGTGCATGTTAGCATTAATAACAATAAAGAGTTGTGCAGTGGTATAGTAATCAATAAGGACAGTAACTATGTTATTCAAAATATGGGGAAGCTTCTCATTGTTTTAGCCTGTTTTCTAAGCTCTAACCAGGATCTAGTAACAGACAAGTAAAAAAAACCTCCATATATAAATTACGGACTCATTTCTTCTTACTAAAGAGACTATTTTCTGTTTTATCAAGAGGCTGTGCAGTAAAGAAGGACTCAGAGCCAAATGTCGGCATCTGAGAGGCTGTGATATCCAGGGAGGTGATATCCATTGAAGAAGACTCTTGAATACAAGAGACAGTTATTTTTAACGGAAAGTGATTTTTTTTTACTCTCTTTTAAGGAATTTATCAGTACTCTTGACTATCATGAAGTTATGTTGGAATAGTTCTTTAACACTTCCTTCATGGAAGCTATCATTTTCTTGGTTAATCCCCAATCGTGACTCATTACAATGGGAAAAATGAGACCTAGAGTAGAAAAAAGCACGGGGCTAAAATGATTCAGAGGCTAGAATGAAAAAAATAATGCACCCATAGCTAGTTTGCTAATTGTACTGCTTCTGTATGGTTCAGGATATGAAAAAACATCATAGAGGAATAAGAGGAGGGATCTTTATATGTCTTCTTGAATCTAGTTCTTCTGTTTAGCACACTGAGCATTCTGCTGCAGAGAACTTCCAAACAGTGAGTGAACATAAAGCTGTGATGGGCAGTGAGCCTCAGAGATGTGTGTCCAATTCCTCCCCAAGTGCACATCACCAGGTGTGTGGAGAGCAGGTTGGTAGCAGTCACCACGACAGGAGGCTACATAAGGGATTTGTGCAAAGTGCATAATGAGCAGTAGATAAAAGGCATGGGGACAGCTGTTAGTAGGCTCTGGGCTGCAGTTGTCATGGGGCTGAATGTTAAATACTGTTCCAGAATTCTTCATTTCCTGCAGAACACATTAGGATCTTAGACTGTGACTAGAGTCCTTATATTACAAGTTGACCAGAAATGTGTGATTTTCATTCTTTTTTCTCTCTCTCCATTTCTTCCCTCCAGTCTTCTCTTCTTTGAACAGTCAAGTATAGACCTTCAATTAGTTTGAAAATTCTCTAACTTTTAGTCTCCCCACAGGATTGGACCTGCTAAGAGTAACTAGTGTTTTCCATCTGATAAATAAGAGGATTACAGCAATAACTGCTGTCAGCATTTTTCTCATTTAAACAAATAAAGCTGACAAATGATGAAGCCCTGTGCTGCTCTGTTATGTTTAGTACATGCAGAGCAATTATTCATCTGCTGCCAGCATTAGTCTATCCACAGCTAAACCGTCCAGCAGTGTAGAAAGCTCATTAGCATATCCGTCCCATAGTCATATTTTTATATTCTGTAAGTCTCTACTCCATAACAAAGGCTGATGGTTATAATTTGCACAATAATTTAAAGGGTTGGACTTTTCCATGCTTATTAGTTGTACAAGTTATCAGGTACAATGTGACTCATATTTATGAGATGCCATCTTCTTTTTGCCTGGAGTTTTTGCTCTCCTGTAATACTTCTTAGGAGCAAGTTGGCTGCCATCTCTTAAAATGCATTCGATTTTAGGTTCTCTGCAATACCGTTGGATGAACTAAGAGGAGGAGGGGTCGGGGAGGGAGATGATCCTTAAAAAGAGCTGCTTTGTTATAGATGTGTCTGATGCATGAGTACAGGTGGAGATATATATATATATATATATATATATATGTGTCATCTGTCACTACACAAAATGAAGATTTTATGTTATCTTTTTAACCCTTAGCCCCAGGTCTCAAACCCAGACCCGTAGGCTATAATTGCTGTACCTTAGCTACTTTAGCTGCCTGTGTTACAAGGATGCGCCAAGTGAAGGTGTGAAAGAGGATATACTATTTAGTTTTATAATAATTTTATTCAACCATTAATCTTTATTATGGTGGAGAACATGTAATCGGTTTCTCTTGGAGGGATGATTGGATGAGACTAAAGATCTCACATTAGAAGAAGAAAGCTTAATCCAGAGTGAAATTTTATTTGATTGAGCCTGATGATAACACTATGACCTTTTGAAGATGCCTGCCACCCTGGTGCTTCCGAAAGGGAAAATAGACTGTTTAGAAATAGCTGGCTTAGATTCTTTTGGTTTCTTCAATTCCATAGGGAACCTCTCTGAAGGATTTATGTGAGTCATCCTAATGTGTATATCATGACTTCAACCCAACACTTTCCTCTCAACTATACTTAACCTGAGCAAAAGGTTACAAAGCCTCCTAATAATAATGGGGTAAAATCAGTTATGATATTTGTGGTGGGGGTATATGATCTACTGTTCATGCATTCCAAAACAAATGTACAGCTGTCTACATGTAATAACCATGTTTTCTAGTTTCTATATTTTTGATGCTTTGACATCTCAAGCTTTTGCTGACCCTGCAGGGACTGCCCTACATAGAACTGACTAATTCCTGGAAAAGTTGCCTGAGAGAATGCCTTGTATAAACAAAAAACTAACTCTGAGCCACTACCAGATCTTGGGTTCATGGGGGGAGCAGGGTTGGAGAGGAAGGCAGGCAGGAAAAAGAAGCATTTTTTCATGTATTGGTTCATTTTGTTTGTTCCTGTAGACCTTGGTCTCAGATCAGGTTCTTGGGTTTTGTATGGTCTGTGCCCCAGCCATCAGCTTAATACCTGAGCCACCAGGGGGCACTCACCCCCAACCACTTCAATAGAACTCTTATACTCTGAGTCCGTATTCTTCAGAATGGGGTACCAGGAATTAGGGACAACCATTATGTCCTAGAGCCAACTGAAATTATTCAAATCAGCCAGTCTAAGTATGCTTACTCTACCTCTACTGTTCCTTCCCATGGTTTCCTGTTCCCCTTCCACCTCCTAGCCAATCCTGCTGCTTCTCCATCTGAATCTGTGGTGTACTGTTGCCTCCTGTTCTTTGTAGTGGAAACTTCTTCACGACAGTCATTCACATTTCTGGGTGTCTTACCATACCTCATTTAAAGCAAACCTGGTACCCTTAAATACCATGATACCTAAATTACATCATAGCCAATTTTGGGGTTTGGGTGTAGAAACTCCCTGCTTTATAAACATGGTGATATAATCCTAACCCTTTTGAGACAGTGTTGGTCCTCATTTCCAGTCTAGAGGAAACTGATAGCTTAGATATCACTATAAGATGGAGAAAGTAAAAAGTAGAATTATTTCCCATTAGCCTGAACACATTTCTGACCTTTCAAGATTATTGAATGCTTTTTTTTGTCATATTTCCATGATTTGGAGATTTCTGATTTCCACACTGAGGGCTTTGTCTGCCTCTGTCGTCTCCCCATGCCACTGCTGGGAAGGTCTGTAACATGAAAAGTTACTCCACCTCCCACCAGATACATTGACTTGCTGTCCTCTCTCTTTTTTCTCTATTCAAAATAAATTTGCCTCAAATCAAAGAGGAACACCATGAAGCAAACCCTTTTCTCTGTAGCCTGCTTACTTATTTTTGTTTATTCATCCTTACTTTCTAATCCCCAGTATGAGTGTTACACTCCAGTTTGCTTTCTGTCCTAACAAACCTTGTTTTATTCCTTCCCTTAATCATGCTTCAGTCTCCATTTCTGTGACATACTCTCTTTTCAACTGGCAGCTTCATCTTCTCCTTACCCTTGTCCTCCTACTCACACTGCTTTAAGGATTAAGATTTAAAAAAAGAAAAGAAAAAAGCTTGAACAACAATAAAAACACCTCTAAGGAATCTTCCCTATTCCAAGTAGTAGACAGCTTTCAGGAATCCTACATCTCTTACAGGGAAAAAAGGTATATTCTTCACTTTCCATAAACAGTGGAAATGTGAATTATCAACTGTCATCCAGATTAGTTTCTACATGTGGTAACACAGATTCAGAAAGTCTAAGTCAAACTGTACATGGTGACTTAAGGCGGGGGCCATACCATTATCTCTCTCATCAGTCACTAAAAATGTTATCAATTTGGTAGAAGGGAACATTTCCCCAGCCTGAATAATCCCACACCTCAATTCTTTAAATCCAACACTACCCAAGATAGAAACATTCCACCTCCACCTCCTAAGAGTCCCTGGCTTAAATTATACTGATGAGCCTGTTCTCTGAATTCCTTTGAAACTTAAAGGAAAAAGCATAGCTAGGCCCTTAATTTTTTTTTCATGTTTCCTTTGTATTAGTCTTATTTCCATAATTAAGTATAAGTGCTGAAATATGGAAAAGAATTATTGATATGGACCTATGCATCAAGATTTTGAGTGTAGGACAGATCAAGTTTCAAACCCTGAATTCTGTATCTATAGACCATGTGAGTGTGGACAAATGACTTAACCTCTCTAAGTCATAGTTCTCTCATCTACCAAGTTGGGATACAGGCGTCTCTACAGCATCAGCATCATGTGGAAATATAATGAATGCATAGGTTAAAGGCTTATCGTGATGGTAGGCAAGCATTTGAAGTGGAATTCAATTAGCATTACCTCTTTTTCTCCCACTGTGCCCATGCCAGAGCAAATGTTTGCTGGTTGGAGAGAACATCCTGATGTTAAGGCTGCTATCCTGTTTGAGAGACTTTACCTGAAATCACTAGTAAGGAGGGTCCCTTTTCATCCATGGCACTCTGTGCAAGTACCTGTCCTTCCCAAAGAAAGAGAGGCTGCTAGTCCCTGATGAGAGGGTTAAACAAAACTCACACCCGCCGGTAAGAGGCACCAAGCAACTTTTCTAACTATTAGAGTGAGAATATTAATATTAACAATAACAATAAACTATTAAAAATACACCTTCCCCACTGCCCTACCCAGGGGAAGGGGCATTTAGAACTACCTAGAATTGTCTCTGGGGTTCATGTGTTGAGGCATCTTTAGCTTCAGAATCTCAGCAATCAATGTGGTACCACCTTCCTCATTATAGATTTTATACCAAGAAAGACAAAGGAAAACATGAAGTCAAGGTACTGTGAAAACTATTGTATTTGGAGCCTCATTGATGGTGAGACTACATTCTTTCTTTCTAGCCTACTCAGCTGTTGGAATCTAATTAGCGGTAATATATTATTGTCAAAGTAATTAAAACCTTGCCTTGATTAAAAACAGAATTGTTTAATTAACAAGAAATGGTTTGGCTACCCTTAACTTTTTGTTTGAGAAATACAGTGGCCTCAGCGCACATGCTCTGTCTTTCCCCATCAGGCCTGAAGATTCGGGAGGTCTTCATCAATGTCACCAGGCAGCAGGTGGAGGACTTCCATGGGCCAGAGGACTACTGGTGTCAGTGTGTGGCCTGGAGTCACCTGGGGACCTCCAAGAGCAGGAAGGCCTCCGTGCGCATCGCCTGTGAGTACATGCTGGGTGACCTTCTTGTCCTGTAGGAACATAAACAAGATTTAAATAAAGCTGAATGGGGGGCTGTGGACATGCCAGATGCTTTGCAGAATATAGATTTAGAGGACAAAAAGCACCCATCAGAATGGTCTCTACCTCTACTCAATTTACTCCTTTAAAATTGTATTGTGAATGTTTGATCATTTCCTCTGGAGTACAATCAGCAAATCAGCTTGACTGAGAGATTCTGCCGAGATTGTCAGAGTGCAGGTGTCTCCACAATGCCAGGAAAAGCTCTTCCTGAGAGAAAGGAACCCACGCAAATGGATTCTGCTGTTCATCATCAATGACAAAGTTCAAGGGGCATTGATGGGAAAAGTTGACTGTTTTATGTGCTTTCCAGCAAATCTGCAAGAATAAGACATTAAAGGATTTTTATAGCCTACTATTAAGTCTCTTTCCTTGGCATCTTAAAACATGGAAATGGGTTTTAAAACTACATTTGTTTGACCCAAGTAGGACTTAAAAAAAAAAAAGAGAGACACTAGATTAAAAAAGAGAAAGATTTCTTTTCAAGAGCATCTGAGATTCCTGTATCTTTCAGCATCAGTCTATTTTATAATTTCAACAAACATATTTATATGCACACAATCTTTCTTCCTCCTCCTTTAAAATTTCTTCATCCCATCCCACTGTCCCACCCCATATAAAAGCTCCTTTATTTGCCCGGGGATATAAAATCTCCTCCAGAAAGAAACTGAGCGATAGAGAGCAGAGATGGTTATTATTGTTTTATTCAAATGATGCCTTGTGAGAGCCATAAAGAATATGGGACAAGCAGGATTTATTTGAAGACTCAAGGAATTCTTCACAGCAGATGTTGATGGCTTAAGGATTAGGAATAGGATGGATTGCTGTTTTCAGAGACATTTAGGTTTCGTGGGAAATGAAATCTTTGTTTTAAACTATGCATTTCACCTTCACTATACTGGTGATGTGGGAGGTCCTTTCATGGATGTGGACTGAGCCCTAATTGGGCAAGGTGAAAAGGCCATTTTGTAAGCTGTGCTCCTGAGAGAACAGCCATAGGAAACATTTTTCCTGCCTTTACTGTTAATTGAATGTAACCCACAAGTGTTTTATGACTTTAAAGCAGCAGGTCAACTGAAAGAGGGATTATGTTTGATCTTACGCTTCCATAATACATCCAGCTCCTTATTCTCAGCAAGGCCTAGGCTGGCTAGGGTATTTGATTCTAGTCAACCTGAGTCAGATTCTCCTCTGGGCTCTCTTCCAAGAGAAGAGAGACAAAGCAGCATAGGAGGGGCAAGTGGTGGGGGTGTGCAACGGACAGTTATGAAGAACTCTTGGTAATTTGGTGGTGGACAGGGTGTATGGACATATACTTGAGGAACTGGGAACCTGCATATATGGGTTTATATTATTTTCTAAAGTAAAATTACCTCAATCATTTTTAAATTAAAAAAAAGAAAAACCACATAGTTGATTTCAACATGAGTTCCTTCCATTTCTTCCTTCACTTCTCTGAGCCCAACCTGACCATAGGGTTTCTGGACCCAATTCTGGACCCAATTCCAACAAGTGTGGAGGTTTCCCCACCCACACCCACAAACCATTCTCAGGCACCAGCAGGGTGCCCTGGAATTCAACTTAATTCTGATACTCTGATACTCTCTACCTAGAGGTAGCATCCGACTATAAGTTAAAGGCTCAGTCTCTCAAGACGATCCTTCACTTCAGACCCCAGTTACAAGCCTGGGCTGTTCCCTGTTCTTCTGAATTACTGGAGGTACATTGAAGGTTTCCTCCTCGGGTTCAATTACATTTTCCAGAAGGGCTCACAGATCTCAGGAAACCCATTTACTCAGTAGATCACTGATTTATTGCAAAGGATATACCAGAAATAGCCAGAAGGAAGAGCTACACAGGGCATGGAACTGTCATGCCTTCCAAGGGTGCCATTCTGGCAGGTATGAGTTCACCCACCCAGTTCTATGAACCCTCTCCCCTTCTGAATTTTCAGTGGAAGCTTCATTGCAGAGGCAGGATTTATCAACTCATGGGCCATTGGAGATTGACTCCATCTCTGTCCTCTCTCCCCTGGGGTTGGAATTGGAAGTTCTAACCCTACAACCAGCCCCCATCCTAAGTCACTGTCCCACAAGTCACCTTAATAACATCCAAGAGACAACGATATCATGGGAAATATTTAAGAAATTGTAAAGCTTTCGAAGCTGGGAGCCAGGAACTGGGAGTGAAGACCAATTACGTATGAGAAATGTTTTGGTTGCCTGAAGAATCAAATGCGCAGGCGCTGGTGCGTGCGTACACACATGCACGTGTCCTGTAAATTGCAAATTGAAATAATCTATACTATGAATTACTATAAATAATATCTTACTAATTTGTCCACCTCAGGTCTCTGCCATTTTTGCACTCCCAATTCCCCTTTACCACTCGCCTGCTAGAATCTCCCAACGCGTTTCTCCCTTGCTTTTAGAAAGTTAGAATGGCTCAGACCCAGCTTTCTTAATGTCCCCTGTTCTTTGACCCTATACCTTATACTTCATCTTTTCTAAACCTGGTGGTTTCCAGTTTTAGCTCTGCTGCTTCCTTGTGCTGTGACGGTGGACAATGCATTCTTCTGTGTCTTCATGTCTTCCGTGATAAAAGGTTGGCAACTTCATAGAATTATTACCAGAGTTAGAAGTACTGATATCTATAATGTCTTTAAAACAGTGCCAGGCACAGAGCTGGCCCTTCTCAGTCATTTTATGACATATTTGCGCCTCCATCGCATCAGTATTATTCACCAGTAGGTGTTAGTACATCTTACTGAACTAACTGACCTGAATTGAAATTGTAATACTTTAGTAATATTTCTGTAGATTATGGATTATGACTCTTTAAAAATCCATTTTAGTCCTGCCCTAGGTATTTAACTCCTTAAGCATGATAGGATCAAAGAATGTTAAAAATAGAAAATACATTTTTGTCACTTCCTACCTTTTGAGTGTCATGAAACACTTTTGTGGTAGCAAGTTAACAGGTCTCTGCAGGGATTTAAATAATTTTGTGAATCATATGTATATGACATACATAGGAATATGATAAATATATAATTAAAGTACCACACTATGATTAAAGTCTATTATGCAATTAATATAATATTTAATATTACATATTTTTAATTTTTCCATGTAGCAAGTGACATTCTTTATTTTAAATTGTTTATGTAAGTCAAGACATGATTTGTCTTTAAAGATTACATTTGACTGAAACCATTGTACAGTAATATGTGAATTGATATGAAACTATATTTCACTGTTGAAATTTAACACATAGTTTGTGGAGTCTTTTACACTGATCCCTGGGCTACAAAAAAGAAAACAAAAATAAATTTAAGTATGTTTAATGGCATCAAAAGTGAAGGTAGAAACTTCCTTTAGGATCTTGTTTGGAATTCTTTTGATTTGCTTGTAGGAAGAGAAAAAACCCACCTTTTTTCTTTTTATAACTTTCATGTTTTGTTAAAATAAAAGATTTCTGGCTGCTATTTGCAAGCAAATGACACATTGCACATGAGTATAGTCTTTATTCCCAATAAATGAAAAGCCAAATTGGATATAATTGTCACTGTGTTTCTTCTTTTTAAGATTGGTTTTTGAAGTACTAAAGACATCTTAATGTGCTAAATAAGGATTTTGATAGATGAATGTAGCTTATGAATCTGATGACAATTGTCTTGAGGGGACTTTGCAAAATTAGTATAATTTTTATATTACTCATTTAATTACTGTAGTTCAACATTGGAGCTCTTTATGTTTCCTCCATTTAACTATTTCAAAGCAGTGAGCCAAACCATTATGGTACCTAGGCCGTTCAGCTAAGGTGGGTATCCTGCCGTCATCAGTGTTAGCTAAACTCAACAAATGCCAGGAAGTTCCCTGACATGATGTCAAGTAGAGCTCATTCATTTTAAAGCAAAACAACATAAGCAGCATTAGTTTGCTTATTTTATAAATCATATTTTCATTGAAATGAACTCCTCTTGGGCATCAGTTAAATATGCAGATTTTACCTCTGACCTGTTGAAGACCTTGGAAGAAGGCATATTTGGCCTTATCCCGATGATTCTATGGTCCAAGTAACTTTGGATATCTTGCCCAGGGACAGTGATTTTCAAATTTTAACATGCATGCAAATCAACTGAGATTCTATTAAAATGCAGATGATTCAATTAAAATGATTGAGCAGATCCCTTTCAGGGTCTGAGATCTGTATTTCTCTAAGAGTTCCTGGTTGATTCAGATGCTCTACTAGGTCTGTGGACCATCCTTTTAGTAACAAGACCTTAGAAAACCTTTATGAAGCACTATTTGGGAATTGTCGATTTAACCCATTTATCCAGTGAGCTTTTCTATTCTCTTTCTGATTATGTTACATTATTGTGTGTATGTGTATACACATGCATCCATATCTAAATATATGTATATATGCATATATATGCATATATGTGTGCATGTGTGGAATGCATATATGTACATATACTTTTTTTTTTTAGGAGAAAGGTACAAGGAGGAAGAAGCATTTATTTTATTTTTCTTTAGTTGTTCACATTGGTTGTTCCCCGTGTACCCAAGACACAAACCCAGTTTCTTGGGATTTATGTAGACTGTGCTGCTCCAGAGGCGGCAGAACCAGCCACTATTCCACTCGGTGTGCCCTATACATATATATTTTCTGTATAAAAAGTTAAATATATGAAATATAATGATTTTATATACATTATAAAATGTGCATATATACATATATATTTATATATATATTATATATATATATATATATAATCAGTACACATCACTAGCTTAATGGCCCAAAAGCAGTATGAGCTTTGTTTTAGAAGCTAGAGAGCCTGTCATCTTTAACTATTTTATTTTCCTTAATAATTCCACACTGTGTTGTTGACTGCTCATCCAATTGCCTGGGGCTGGAAGTAGCTAAGACCTCTTTTCAAATGTGATTTTATCTAGGTAAAAATAAATAAATATAGCTAACCCAACTTTATGCACGTTTTCCGTCGTCCCAAAAAAGTTGGCAGCAGTCCCCCTCCAGGGGGCACCTCCCACAGGCCTTCTCTCCTTTGTCTGGTGCCATCAAGCTGGAGGTAGACCAGCCGCTGTGGCATCTGTTCCTTCTGCTGCTGGACAGTTGTCAAAACTAGGAATATTCAATTATTCGTAGTTGTTTATTTTCATGGGTGAACATTTGGCTGCTTAGCTGTTGCCTTTTCTCTCTCACTTTTCTCCTCCTTCACCTGCTCAGAGAATGTTTTACAGGTATCATTAACCTTGGAGAGGGGTCCAGCTCTTCTTGCACATGGGCCTTTTCTTTGCTGTGGGGTTGGGGCAGGAAAGCAAACATTTGCTTGTCACATAGCAAGTTGGCCACTTAGAATGCAGAAAACCACTAATCTTGATTTTTTAAAGCTATAAAATATGATACATCCTGAATATAATTTAAATACACTGCTTACTTGAGACACTCCTAAATTATCTATACAGTGTGTGAAGAATGAGTGAGGAATCGCATGTAAAAGCTGGGAAACCCCCTACCTAATTTTAATGACCCATTGTAAGCTGTATGATTTTCATTTGCTTTTTGGTTTTTATTTGGGGGGAGCGGGGTTTGGAGGATAGTATCTTTCTATAGGAGATATCTAATTAAACCTTAATTATAGACCTTGCCTTCACGACTTCATGATAAATAATTTCATCTGTAAAAATGATCAGTGACCCTTCCTGACTATAAAAATAAAACATAGGCGCATCTGCCTGGTGTTCAAATTCAGACTTGACCTACATTTGCAGCCACATCTCCTGCCACATGCATACAGGCATGCTGAGCTCCATATAGGTGGCATAGCTCACATTCTTCTACCTCCAGGATGTGCTCCTGTTCTTTCTCCTTCCTAAGGAAGATTCTCAGCTTTTCTTGCACCCCTACATCTTCCTTTATCCAAGTCCCATTTTGTGTCATGAAACCTAGGTTAGCAAATCCCTCAATACTACTTGACCCCAGGAGTCTCACATAGCAGCCAAGCCAGTGAAAATCTCTAGCGTCTCCAGCTTCCAAATAGCTAGAATCTAAATATCCCCGCTCTGACTTCTCTTAGCACTTGCTTATTACTTTTCCCATGATATTTATTATAATTTTCCCAGAATCATAGTTATTTGTAAGTTACTTGTAGATGTACTTCTCATATTAAAGATTGTAACCTGGTTTAAGATTCATCTGTGTTACCCTCATTGTCTTGATTTGCAAGTCTAGAACAGAACCTTATGCATCACCTTTGTATTTTAAATGTTGGTTGGTTTGGAAAGCGACCTTACCAATGCCAGCTCTGGTTCCATGAAAGGACATTGGTTTGCAGTGTGTTGAGACTATGCCAGAGGGTAGCTGGCTTCGTAGAGTATCCACACCTGGCAAGGATGTTATTATAAGGACCATCTTTGTCATCCATGACTTGGGCACTACACCTAATTATCTTTACTGCAGTAAGGAGAGGGCAGCAGGAACTGGGAGTAGGCAAACCATAACTGTGATGTGCGGAATGTGACCCTGAGGCTCCCAGCTTTCCCTCCATTGCTTCTTCCTTTTTAGAGCATGGGATTTATTCACAGGCAATGAAAAATATGTTGAGACCAATTCTCAGCACCTGGTATAAATTGCACAAAAGCACAAAAGCCCTTCTTTTCCCTCCCCATGGGAGAATGTGGCCAAAGTGAAGAGAAAATAGTACTCTGTTATGCCAAACTTAGCTGCTTTCCTTTAGACTGAAATCAGTGTTTGTGAATATCACTGAAAGACATGAGCCTGGGCACCCTGATGAAGTTGGGCACGTCAGAGAGGAATGAAGCCAAGGAAGTGAATGGTGTGGAAATGCAGCCTGAGCTCCTTCAGCTCAGACATGCACCTGAATGTGACTGTAACCACCTGAAGGAAGGGACTGGCTTTTCTTAGCACATAGGTACTGTTTTCTAATCAAGCCTTGCACTAATGGGTGTACAGTTTATACAAAGATACTGTGTAGGCTATAGACTATGGAACCAGGTACATTGTCTGTGAAACCCCATGTAAAATTGAAAATTCTAGGGCAGGGGGCTCTTTAAAACTGAAGAGTTTGAATATGCTGATAACAGAACATTTGATCACACATGAGGCCTCATGTAGCCACACTGGTCCCAGGAAATCAACCGGGAGTGGCAGTAATGGTGATGATTAAAGAAATGACTTTGTATTCGTAATGGTGACATCAAAGGGAGATAATTGGCCTAGAAACTCTAGGGACAGATTCAGCAGATTCTACATAGATTTGGAGGCAGGATTGTTCTGTTGTTCTCCAAAGCCACAGGCTAAGTTTTCAGATGGTGTATTTGAAGTCAAGCTGAGAACTAGAAATACCCAATGATGGACTGTTGTTCTGTGTTCACATCTTCCTGGAAATTGTACATAAGCAAGTGAGTGATGTATTTGGAGGTGATACTGAAGAAGGAATTACTGCATTAGGTGAGCATGTGAGATATGGATTTTCATTATACTTAGATTTTTTTAAGGAGAGGTACAGGCAGGAATGAAGCTGAGTAGGCAGACAGGAAGAAAGAGTAAGAAACAGCATTTGTTTTATTTAGTTGTTCTTCTTGGTTGTCCCCCCTAGTCCAGGGATGTGAACCATTGTCATTGGGATATATGTGGAACCACTGCTTCACCAAGAAGCACCAGGATTTTCTTTAAAATATATTTTTATTTTGATATAATTTCAGACTTTCAGAAAAGTTGTAATATAGTAACAAGTATTCCTTTAAAAGCTTTACAAAAATCTTCAAATGTTAATATTTTACATGTGCTTTGACATTATCCTTTGTGTGTATATATGTATTTGTATAGAAGCAATTATGGTTTGTTTTCTCATATGTTGAAGATTAAGTTGAAGATATAATTCCCCGTTTCCCTTAAAGATTTCATTGTATATGTTTAAAAAATTTGTTCTGGCATAACTGCAGTATAAGTATCAAGAAGTTAGCATTGATACATTATCTAATCTAGAGACATTATCGATGTTTCATTAGTTGCTTAGTAATGTACTCAACAATAATAACAGAACTCTTAGATTATAGGCTACATTCAGTTGTGAGATCTTTTTGTCTTTTTAATCTGCCTTGTTCCTCAGTCATTCTTTGTTCATAATATTGAGCTTTTGAAGTTGTATTGTCCCTCAGTTATCTTGGCCAGTTGTATTGTTCCTCAATTTGAACACGTAAAAGGAAATAGGATCCACCGGGAAGGGGTTCCCACTAGCTAAACCTGGGACAGCTTACATTAAAAAAAATATAATGAAAGATTATAATTTAGATAAGAATCCATGAATCGATACTGATTTTTTAAATGAATGAGGAGTATGTGAATAAATGAGGGCAAAAGGAGAACACTTTCTTAGAGTAGGAGTAATGAATGAGTGGAGAGGGAGTGATGGAAAGGGAAAATCATTATTTAACATCTATCATAATATTGACTTAGATAAGTATCATGGATGCTAAAACTAGTGGATGAAAGTAACAGGATGTTTGCGTAATATGAAGGCATCTCTCTCCAATATACTTATTAATCATGAGAGAATTGGAAACTTTTAGTGGCAAAATCCCATCATATATCCCCTTAATCAAGTGATTGAGGCTGATACCACCAGCAGTGGGACATATCAGCAGTGTATGTCTTCTGATGTGATGGACAGACAGAATCATTCCAATGGTATTTTTTCCCCAGATACTTACTCTGTATTTAACAATAGGAAAACATTGAACAAATGAGGAACATTTTATGTATTAGGTCATTTTTAACTATGCAAGTCTCAAAATGTCAACCACACTTGGAATATTGCCGGGATATTCTGGGACTATCAGAAGCCATAAGAGATGATAGATTTCTGAAGCATCAGTAATATTCCCCTTAGATCAGCAACAAATAAATATGAATATAGTATGAAATAGAGTGCAAACTCTTCTGAAGTATGAAGATGCAGCTTGAAGCTTCAAAGCCATCCTTCTAGGCTCCACCCAGAAATATGTTGGGGATATCATTCATTCTCCACTAGAAGCAGAGGCATTTCAGTAGGTAATGTGAGAAACACTGAGCTATTAGAGAGTGTAATTCTATGAAATAGTAGATTGATTTGAAAGGGACTGATATAAATTGAGCTATTTTTGCTTAACATGTAGACAACTGAGCACACTGACCTTAAAAATGGGAGCTAGTAGGTACAAGTGCATTACTTATAGCCTAGCCTGCTGTGGATCATGAAAAAAACATTCCCCAAATAGTATTCTTTCATGCTATTTATTGCCTACCATTATTTTACCAAGACCATTTGCAGAAATATGGCCACTACCTTCTTAGGAAATTACAGCTTAATTCAATCTGCCATTCATTTGGTAAAATAAATCTTAACCTTGCTAGAAAATAACCATTTCTATAAAAAATTGCAGTGAACATTTAACAGAAAAGAGTCCTCAATTTCTGCACTAAAGAAGCCTTCCGACTGATAATTCAAACAGCATCTAAACAAAAACAAAAATAAAAACAAAACTTGGAGAAGTCTTTGAGTCTAGTGATTTTATTCTTAACTTCACGTTTTTGACCAGAGTAAGTTAGGATGGAGTTGTACATATCAGAAATTTGTTAAATGACCAGGGGATGCTAATTAAAGTATGGAGGTGTCATCTTTCAATGTATACATATTTTGTCCTCAGTGGTGCAGATCTACCCTTTGAAGAGTTTGCAGTCCTCTTAGAAACAATGGAGTATGGTTGATGGTGAGCACAGTGTTATTTTATGAGCATACAAGAGGGACAATCTGAAATCCTTGAGATCACTGCATTTCCTGAGTGAATATCTGAGCTAATTCCTTAAGATGAAAGAAGGTTAACAATTTCAAGAGTGTATGTTCCAATATAAAGAAAAAAAAAACACAGAAGGATGGAATAGCATGAGCTATGTGGGAAAACAAGGCGATGGGGCTACCAGGGAGAAATAGGTCAGATTATAAAAGGTGTCTGAATTCTCAACAAAGAGTTTAGATTCATCCAATATGTAGTCTGGAGCCACTGACGTGTCATAAGCAGAGCAGGGATGTGGTCATATTTTCAAAAGTCCTCTCCTTTGGATTCATCACAGTCAGAGTATTTCTTAAAGAAATATTTTAACTGTTTTTTAACTGTTTGAATTATTTTTAAAGGAAAGGTACAGTCAGAAATGAAAGTGAGTAGGCAGGAAGAGAAAGGAGGAAGAAGCATTTTATTTATTTTATTTAGTTGTTCAAATTGGTTGTTCCCCCCAGCCCCATGTCGACCTTGAGATGTATGTGGACTATGCTGACTGAAGGCAGCTGACCAAACTGCTACTCCACCAGGACACACCATAGCCAGAGTTTTCACAGGAATAAACTCAAGGAAGGGGAGCTTTGTGCCAGTCTCTCAGACTGCTGATGGGTCTGAAATGTTGCAGGGAGAGAAATGGTTTAAGAGGAAAGGGCCATGTTGAGAGTCCATGAAGATGAATTAACAGGAGTTGTAGCTGCTTGGATGTCAAGCTGAATGGAATAAGGTAGGAGTTTAGGGATTCTTTCAGGTATGGAGCTTTTTCTAAGTTACTGGCTTAAGAGACTGAATTGATAGCAATTCCATCAAGTGAGATCAAGACAATAGAGTGAAAGAAACTGTTGTAGAGAATAAAATATTGAGTTTAGTTTTTGATCATCTTACGTCTATTACTGTCCTCGTCAATGAGTTGTTTCTTTCATGCAGTTGTGTTTATGAGCCCAGAGACCAGGGATCAGTCATCATCAAACAGACATCATTGACAGTCTTTGGCAAGTAGGTGGCCAGTAGGTTGGATTTCCTCCATCAGCATATAGGGGGAAGTGAATTTCAACAGAATTATTAAGAATGTTTTTCCACACTGCACCTTCTCCACCGTGCTCTCCAGCCCCACAACTGCTGGTGAGGAAAGAAGTTATAGCTGGCCATGTGTGAAATGCTGTAAGCTGTTAAGGATAACCGAACCGAAGAGGGCCAAGGAGGAGCAAAGTTGAAGAGATACTGCTAGGTCCAAGAGAGAATAATATTTTTATGAAGGAATAAATGAGCAAATAGTGAATAGTGTCAGTGTGAACAACAGATTAAGACGTGAGAAGAGGCAGTTATATTTGGCGACCTGAAGTCCTCCAGTGACCTGGGCTAATGTCCGAAGAGAGGCTAGTAAGAGATAATGGCGAATCTAGGAATCGGTAGTACATGAGAAAGCAGAGATGGTATAGCCAGCCCATTCTGAAATTTTGACTAAAGAGACAAAGCCTGAGCAATTGCTAGAGTTAAACATTTGAGGAAAAGAAGGTGATACAATACAAGCATGAAGATTAGATGGGCTCATGTTTAAAAAACAAAAAGAGTGAGGAAATAAGGTCAGAGGAACCCATTTGAGTGCTGGGCTCTGCTCTATTATAGTGATTTCTTAAAACTCCATAGGCACTCTTAAAAATGGAGAGAACTGAGCCTCCCTGAGACTTATGAAATCATGCACCCTTGGTGTGGGAGGACTGTTGTCTTCTGTGTATTTCTTCTTCCTGCTGACCAAAATTCAGTTTTCTGTGCAAAACCCTCCTCCTCCTACCTGTACATGTGTGGCATCCTAGGTGTCTTTCTCGAAGCCTCTTTATTGCATGAGTCCTCCTAGTGAAACCCTTCACCCCATGGCTTAAGGGACTGTCTGTAGGCCAGTTCTTCTCATCACTGGCCTTGTGCCTGTGCTCTTCCTCACTGCCTACCTGGTAGAGCCCCTTGGATAGCTAGTCGACATCTCAAAACATACTAAGCCCCAAAGAAATACTTAGTGTTTACCCCATCGATACTACTGTAAGCCTGTGCTTATTTCTCAGTATTTCTTGATTCAGTAGTGATTCCTCAGAGGCTCATGGCATGTCCCCCCAGCATCAAGTCCTGCCAGCTCTTACCTCCAAAACATATCCCAAATTTGCTGTCTTCTCTCCCTCTGGTAAAAAATTGTTGTTGACTCTGATAATCCCACATCTCCCACTCCTGCCATCTTAAAATCCATTCTTCAAACATCAGCCAGAATTATTTTGCTTTATTTATTGTAATTGAATATTAATTGGTAAGATTCTGTAAGTTTCAGATCTATGACATTCTGTCACCAAGTCTATATTCTATCCCCCACTGTAATATTGACCCCCATACCCATTTTTTCCAACCCCTAGCCCCCTTTCTACTCTGCTAAGCACCAGTCTGTTCGCTGACTGTTCTAATTTTATTTAGTTTGTTCATTTCTTTATCTTCCACTTAGGAGTGAAGTCATATAGTCATACAAATTAGATAATGCTGTTCCTTCTCTGAACTTCTCCCAACTGGCCTTTCAAACTCCTTGCTTTTGGCCCCATAGGAACCAGCCAATCCACTGCTGTTTGCCCTTACACACCAGGGTCCCCTGCACTGTTCCATTCACAGTGACTGCTTTTCTTCTCCGAACTCCCATTATTGTCCCTTTTGTCATTCTCTTGCCTGGAAAGCATCCCTCAGACCTCTGAGTGGTTGTTTCTTGCTAGCTTTAGTTTCTTCTCCTGTATTTGTTAGGTCTCTTTATAAGAGTTACTGTAGAATGCGGATTTTGCTATAAAAAGTATAGAACAACTTCTGACTGAACTGATCTCTGAGGTCCTTCCTGTTGAGGCAGGATCAATTTAAGGTCAAGCAAAATGCAGTTTACCTTCCTTCCCTTTACTTGCTGTGAGGGGCCAAGTAGGAGGCAGGGCACTAGATGTTTGGTGGCAGGCGCCATTGTTTACATGCCCAAGACACCGGCCACATCTTGTCCTCATCGACCTGCCTGGCCTCAGAGAGACCTGGGATGTGGGGAGAATCAGAAAGCTACAAATGAAGGTTAAAAATATATATTTCTTCTTGCTGCTGTATGGCTTTTCTTTGTGACTCTTCCATGCCTCCTCCACAAGCCCCACCTCTCCGCACTACCAGTGCTGAATTATACTGAGATGGCGAGTATTGAAAGCTATTTTAGGGTCCTGTCTTTGTAAGCTCATTGCTAGTTCACATCCTTCTAACATCCTGTGGAGGTCTAGGAGGAAAGTCAGGAATGTTTCTTCGTGTTGATGTTGTCCTAGAACTTTGTCCCCTCAAGCACGGACTCCATTTTGCATTTGGGTGTTCTCAGGATGCTGACCTGATGAGCTCTAGGGCTGTTTTCAGGGGACATGGGTTTTACGCAGTACCACGGACAGGGAATCATGACCATAGAAAGATGATCTGTGGAGCTTTCCGTATATGTCTTGATAACTGAGCAACTTCATCTAGTCAGTGGATCCCAGGATTACATGTTTTTTCTTTCCAATAAAAACACTTTGGTAGAGTGACTATTTCTGCATTCACAAATACTCAATATGCCCTTCAGCACAGCAAAGACAACTACATTTCTCTCAAATCTATGGAATGTGCAGCATAAGGATAGTTGATCTCCACAGGTTTCAGTGGGAAACCATGTAAATATATGAAATATGAGCTATTAACTTTGTTTTAATTTGACTTAATGCCTTAAAAGCAAGGGAGCAGAGCATTTCTGTATTTTCATCTAAGAACTTTTCACTATTGAGGATGATTGAGATACGCTATCTAGGTCAAACTTCAGTCCTTACGTAATGATACAGTCCAATATAATCAATACGCAGAAAGTGCTGTTTATGGAACTTGGAAACAAAACCAACTTTAGAAATCCTTTCGCAGGTATGTTTTCCTTACATGGACTCTCAGTCATAGTCCTCCCTGGGGTAACTGATGCTGAGTGGCTTCTTGGGTAATGGTCACCATGCTGTGTGCCCACCATCATGACCACTGAACCCAGAATGTACATCCCAGACAGGTTAGCAGATTCAATAGGAAAGACTCAGTTGAGGAGTATTGAAGTGGTTTAAAGTGATTATGTGCTGTGTATTCTTGCTCTTCTGATTATGGCCTGATCCTAGAAGAGAATCAGTAGTTGGTAGTGGCAGCAGGAAAGGTATGACTCCGAAGAAGTAACACACAGTGGGGACCCTGAGATCTCAGAAGTCATGAGTAAATGCAAACATCAGCTGGACAGAGGTCATTAAGGCAGAAAAGATCAAGAGGCAATGGGTTAGGAGGGGCAGAAGTAGCAGCAGCACATCTGGGTTCTGAGTTATTCCAGGTAACGGAATTAAACTGGATGTCTTCATCCTTTGGCCCTGTTATGTTCTCTTTAGACCTGCTTGTCTTGTGATCCTTTTTTCCTTCAAGGCTGATTTGTGGCTTTGTTTCCAATCATTTCTAGATTCGAAATGAAGAGTCTTGTCTTCCTCATTTTCAATAAATCCTCTGTGTGTGATGGGATCAGAGTGATTATTTTTTCTTGTGTTCTGGTAAACAAAAGAGGCCAAATACAATGGAATGCATTGAGCTAGGAATCTCTCCATGGAGAGCAGGTGAAATGAGTGCTCAAAGCCTTTTGGAAAACTGCAGCTGTTTCTACGCATTATAATGTGTCCCTATTGCTGGATATTGCCTTCCTAACACCACTTGTGCCTGACAAGCTATGCTCCTTGTTGTGAGAGGGATAATGACACGCAGTGCTAGTTATAAAACGATTTATTGATAGCAGCCATTTACCAGGAGAGGAATTGCAGAGCAAAGGGGATCTAACAAAACCACAAAGCTCTTCTATGACCCTGAAAACAGCTCTGAGCAGCCTCTTCATGACAGGACTCCTGGCATCAACCAAATGCCTTGTCCCAATAAACATTGCTCGGCACTAAGGTGGAGTCGGGGGTGGGGGGGCCATGAAGAGGGCTGTGTGCTTTCCCTATGATCACAAATGTCCCTCTTTCACTCTTGCTGGAAGACATGCTCAACATGCGTTGTAAGGCTGCAGTATTCAGAAATCTTAGAAAAGAGATGTCTCTGACATACAGGTGGAATTATGCTTTCAGATCAGCTGACCCTTAAGGAGACCCAACCAAATCAGAACTAGAGGACACACAGCAAAGACATGGAATGAGAGACAAGCAGCTGGGCATCAATATAGATTAGTGGGTGAAAAAAATTTGCAGAATTCATAGATCTAAGTAAGGCAGAGGATTTAATCCTGGCTGGCATAAAAACATATATACTACCACAAATACAAAGAGACTATCACCGAAGAAAGAACTGGATATACAGGAAGCCTTTTATATGCTTCCTTAGGGAAGTGGCGTTAGTGGCGTCTCCGAATTGGAGGACTGAGGCAGAACCAAATGGGGACGGGGGCCTGGACTTTTCATTTTGGTGGCATCCATCTGTTCTGCATTTCGACCAGCCCTTTTATTACCACACATGATCCATGTTTGGCCAAGTTGCAAATTCCTTTTATGTATGACAAATGTGGCTTGTTATTCCTTCAGAAAGACATGGGTGGGAAGGACTCAGAGCTGATTTGAATACCAGTGTCGTTGCCCAGCAATGGGACATTGTACCATCCTCCTGAAATCTTAATAAATGACTATTTAAAAAAATATGACTGTGATTTTTCACTGGCTGATTTGGTTTGAATGAGTAAATTATTTTTATTTCATTGCATTAACTGCCAGAACATTGAATGAGCCGATAACTCCCTGGTGCTGCTGACCTGCGAAGCACTATTATTCGAAATTGAATTTTTATTGATTTTCTTGTGCTACAATGACTTTTGTAACATAGTAGCATGAAAGGAAAATGAGAAAAAGGCCAAAGAGAGCATGGGGTGAGGAAAAGGAGGTTGCTGCTTCCCATGACTCAGCCCCAGTGGGCTACTGCTGACTCTGGCTGATATTCCTGAATATGCTTCACAGGTTAGCCAAGTAACTGGCTTCATCACCTCGCCCTCCTCTTCCCTCCTGCTAACTTTGTTTGCAGTCAGTTTGGGTCTTGTTGGCATTCTGATGCAGAACTGAACAGCTCGAAGGTTGCAGAAGGAGCAGGAGGAGACAGGATAGTGCTCCAAATCCGTCAGTACTGACACTTGTTAGTTTCACACATGCACACAGCCCACACACACATGGCCATGCACGCGTGAAAGCATGTTTCTTTAACATCATTGTAGTACATTTACCTAGACATGCTCATGCTCTTCCTAGTCATCTTAAGTATTGATCATTTGGAGACTCAGTTATATACTAGTTCATAATAATCATTCATATGAGTTTAAAAAGGGAATTCAGATTCATTCATTCATTCAACTAACGTTATTAAGTGACTTTGATTACCAGTCCAGTTGCCAGGGACAAATCTAAGAACCAAACAGATGAAGCATTTTTCTTCACATGCACAGTTTCTCATGAGTAAAGTCAAATTAACTATTTTAGAATTCAAGAAAGATTAAGAATATATAGCCTTTCCTGTTTTCCTCCTTAACAGACACTGTAGGACTGTAACTTGACACAATAAAATGAAACAGAATGAACCTCTTTCCAGGTGTCTGGTTCAGTTTGGTTTTAAGAAGTCTGACAACTCATAGGAAAGAGTTTTGAGGGCAGTGGGGGTGGGGGCGGCGTTAGGTGTTTTCTTGTTATAAAAATAGTCCATGGTCATCACAGAAATTGCAGAAACTATAGAAACAGGTGAAGAAGAGACTAATATACTTACCCAGTAGAAATCTTTGAACTATTGAGTGGTTTCTTTTTTTACTGCTGTTCTTATAATATACATAGTAATCCCAAATCAGTTATTATTTAAAAATCTTCAGGTCTTCATTCTTGATGTGAACCGTTCCTTTATACAAAGTAATGTGAAAATTATTATTTTTCTTCTTCTCATAGACCCTGTGAACATGATTGTAAGTGAGATTAGAAGGTAGAAGTCTATTTATATTCCACCCTCTCAATATATATGAATAGAAGACCAAGTCTAATAAAAGAGTATCCTTATGTGATGTGATGACTTGTGGCAAGTATTTTTCAGAGACTTGCAAAAAGAAGCAAGAGAAAACACACATATATATGAAAAAAATATATTACTTTAAGTAAAAACCTGATTTACAGAGTAAATGAAGAGAATGTATATTATCTAGGCTTGTGAAATGCCCTGCCTTTGCTTACACATACTGTTCTATTGAAAAACTTACCTGGAATCACTGGTACATTTTCACAGAACTTTCTACTTCTCTGTCTCATCACTCATCCATATTCCTTTAAATTACTTGTATAATGTCTGTCCTCCCTGCTAAAGCATATGCTGTGGGAGGACTGAAATGGTCTATGTCAAGTTCAGTCATATGCCTCACTGCCCAGTCTAGACCATGGCCAACAGCATTAGTGAACTAAGGATGTTTCTTAACATTTGCTAAAAACTTGAAGGCAAGTTAAAGGAAGGGCTACCTACCAAACAAGATTTTAATGCAGATGTACCTACTTTTATTTGGAAGTAGATGTGTATTATAAAAATATAATCACTATATTTGACAGAGAACAGTTATTATACATTAAAATATGAGATTATTCACTATATACTATTTTACTTAGCTATTTAAACATTTACTTGAAACTTAAAATGTTTTCTAAAATTGTTAAATGTCTCCATAGTATTCCATTATATGAAGGCTCCAAAAGGTGTGAACCATTGTTAGATATTCAGATTATTAGAACTTTTCAGCATTATAAATTAAGATTTGACCAATTCATTTTGCTGGATTTGTCTCTATTAGTATTCTAATCATTTTATCAGAAAGTTTTGAAGCAGTTTATTGAATCATGTAAACACAATCTTTTAAATAATAGCCTTACTGATATATAATCCATAATACCTTGCAATTAATTAACCTATTAAAAGTATACAGTTCAGCAGTTTTCATTATGACTTATTCTTCATGTCCACATGTTTTCAGTTCTGTGTTTAAGATGATCTAGTTCTCCAGAATAATTTCCAGAATTAGAAATTATTTTTTAAAAGAGATGATTAAATGAAGATCTATATAGGAAAGTAAGTAGACATAATGAAACTTTTTCAATAGAGATTTTGTTGATAATTCATGATATTGGCTCTTCTAAATATCTTTTATACACATTTGTGTCTCTTCTAAATTCCGTTTTCATGTCCCTTTGCTATTTTATTTAAGGGTGTCATTCTCACATTGTTTCCTAAGTGCTCTTTATATATTGAGTCTATAAAGGCTCTGCTTTTAATTTTTTATAGAATGTTTTAGCTGATAACAAATTTGAGGTTTTTTAAAATATGCCTTTTTATCTTTAAGACTTTGATAATACAAATTTCCTTTAACACTTTGCTATAAAATATATTACATTTTATAATATTAAGTGATTTCCAAATGAATTCTTACTGACTTCAATGTATACTTTTCAATAAATCTGTTGCATTTTATTTATATTATTTATGGAAAGTTTGTGTTTAGATAATATATGGGTGATTTAAAGAAAGCCATTTAAATACACACACATATGCACTTACACACACATACACACACACTGAGTAACTCACTCTTATTTCTGCCCCTATACTTTGCTTCATCATTTTCATTAGTTTTTCATTTATTATTTCAGTTTCTTTTTATTGTCCTAACTTTCATGTACAAAGTAATATAAGTTTAGATGTGCGAGTTTCCTCTTAGTCAAATATATAACACTCACTGACCACCACCAAAGTTCTAATAGTCATCTACCACTGTCCCTTGGACTCCCACCCCCCCCCAGTATCCTTTGCTCCTATTGCTCATCCCCTTACCTTCTGTTGTCAGTGTCCAATAATTAATTTTTGTTTCATCATTTTTTTTGCTTTGTCTCTTTATATTCTACATATGTGTTATATCTTTCCATATTTGTCCTTCTCCTGATCCATTTCACTTAACATAATCCCCTCCAGCTCTATCTATATTGTTAATAATGGCAGTGTTTCATCTTTAAAGTCTGTATAGTATTCCATTGTGTATATATATATATATATATATACGTGTACATATATGTATATATACACACACACAAAAATATATACCACATCTTGCTTATTCATTCATCTGACATTGGACACTTAGGTAGTTTCCAGTTCTTATCTATTGTGAATAGGACTGCAATAAACATGGGGGTGGTGCATAAATCTCTGTGAATTAGTGGTTTTGTGTCTTTTGGATAAACACCTAGAAGTGGATTTCCATCTTCAACTTTTTGAGGAATCTCCATACTGTTTTCCAAAGGGATTGCACTGATTTGCGCTCCCACCAAAAGTGTAAAAGTGTTCCTTTTTCTCTACATCCTCGCCAACACTTGTTGTTTCCAGATTTTTGGATAATTGCCAGTCTCTTGGGTGTTTTGATTTGCATTTCCCTGATAGCCAGCAAGTAGGAAGTGTAGGAATATCTTTTCATGTACCTGTTGGCCATCTATATATCCTCTTCAGAAAAATGTCTTTCCAAATCCTCTTCCCATTTTTGATTGGATTATCTGTTTTTCTATTATTGAGTTTTATGAGGGTTTTTTTAAATATTTTGAATATTAAGCAATGCAAATATCCTCTCCCAGGTGGAAAGTTGTCTCTTTTTGTGTGTGTGTGTGATATTTTCTTCCACTATGAAAGAGATTTTTAGTCTGATGTAGCCTGAATTGTTTTTCTTTTTGTTTCCCTTGATGCTATAGTTCAGTCCCCAAAAGTCTCTTAAGGCTGATGTCATGGAAAGTCTTTCCTATGTTGTCTTCTAAGAACTTTAGGGTTTCTGATCTTATGTCCAAGTCTCTAGCCATTTTGAGTTCATTTTTGTGAATGGTGTTGCGTGATCTAGCTTCATTCTTTTGCATGTGGCTGTCTAGATTTTCCAACACCATTTTTTGAAGAGACTTTCTATTCTCCATTGTATGCTTTTTGCTTCTTTGATATAGATTAACTGACTATATGTGAGTGGGTCAGTCTCTGGTAATTCAGTTCTATGCCACTGATCTGTGCCTCTGTTATTATTCTAGCACCATGCTATTTTGATCACTATCACTTTCCAACATAGCTCAGTTTATGGCAGTGTAGTCCCTCCAGATTTCTTCTTTTTTCTAATAATTGCTTTGGCTATTTGAGGCCTTTTGTTGTTCCATGTAAATTTTAAGATTTTTTTTGTTCTATTTCCTGGAAATAAGCCTGTGGAATTTAAAAAATTCGATGAATGAAAATAATGTAAAACACAAAAAGCAAAAATAAGAAAGGAAGGGGAAAGAAGAGAACAGCTAAACCCCCTCCACAGCATGATTCCTTTCCTTTCCCTACCCTCTTGTAATTTTAGCCTTTCTGTTATAATCTAAAAGTTTATTCTAATTTTATCAGTTTATTCATGTTACTTCTCTGTGCTCCAAATATGGATGAGATCATCCAATAATTGTCTTTCTCCTTTTGACTCACCTCACTCAGCATTGTACCCTTGAATTTCTACCATGATGTCATCAATATCAAAATTTTATTTTTATGATTAAATATTACTTGCTATATATATATATATATATATAAAACAGTTTTTTTCAATAATTTCATTTACCCCTTGACATTTAGGTTGTTTCCATATCTTGCTATTTGAATAATGTTGTAGTACATCTCTTCAAGTTAATACTTTATTCTTCAGATAGATACCTACAAGTGAGATTACTGGATTGTACAGTTTAATTTGTGAGAAGATCCATACTGTTTTCCAGAATTGTATCACCAGCCTACTCTTCCACCAACAGTATATGAGAGTTCCTTTCTCTCCATATCCTTGCCAACACTTGTTTCTTGTCATTTTGATAGAAGCCATTCTTATCTATGTATGGTGATATCTCCTTGTGGTGTTGATTGTATTTCTCTAGTAATAAGTGAAGACATTTTTTCCTGTGCCTATTGACCATCTGTTTATCTTCATTTATGAGGTGTTTGCTGAGATCCTCTACCTGCTTTTCAATGGGTTATTTGTCTTTTTGTTACTGAGTTTTATGTGTCTAATAGAAATATTATTTACCAATCTTTTATTTTTTCAATTTTCGGTTTAGAAAAAGGTTTTACATCCTAAGACTCAATGCATATTTTATTACATCTGTGGTTTTGTGAAGAAAATATTTTATTAAGGTATAATCCTAGATATGCATAAATTAAAACATAGATCTAACAATTTTTTCCCGAAAAAGGGCATGCTAATAACTTTTCCCATTTAATTTACACATCACTTTTATCCTATATCAAATTATACTTTTTATTTGAGTCTTTGAAAAATGGTCTGGTTTATAATTAATTTGTATATCTGATTTATGATAAAACCTCCCAATAATCATCATGGTGTTTTAATAGGATTTAGTAATATATGTGACCTTTATTAAGTCTTATTATTCACTCAGTGCTCTTTAAAGGATTTTACATATATTAGTTCTTAATCTTGACAAAAACTTTATGTAAAAGGAATTATCTTCATTTACAGACAAGGGAACTGAGGCAAAAAGAGATAAAGAGACCTATTGAGTCATGGAACAAGTAAGTAGAGGGCACAGAATTCAAACCAATACTTGGGCTGAGCCCCCTCTTCTTCACTGTTGGGCAGATCGTCTAAATGGAATTTAGGATCAGAGAACCAGCAGTTTAAATCCTTATCATTAATTATCATGCAGGCTTATGATATGCATTTCTCTTCCTGGAGTTTTTTTTTTGGGTAATTACATGAATACTTTTAGCTGTATTTTAAAAAATATTTTGATTTCAGTTTTAAGTGATTTTTATTACCCATTACCAGAGTTTCCAAAGCCACAATGTCCAAATAATACATTATTTCCAGTATCTTTCTGTTCGTAACTTTCTTTAAAAAGGTAATGTTTTCAGGAAGGATATGTACTGAATATAATCTCTCGACCCTATTATCTCTGAAACTATGTGTTGCTGGTTTGCTCATGAATAATAAATACCTTGTTTGGGAATGGAAAAGTAGCAGTCATATCTTTTTTTATTTTTTCAAAAAACTAAATGATATAGATTTTATTATACTCTGATATATGGTAAAATAGGAAACATTTTTGCTTATAGTGTGATTTTTATTTCATTGTTACTTATTTTTAATTCAGTTTATTTATCCAGCTTTATTGAGTTATATTTGATATGACATTTTGTAACTTTAAGGTATATAATGTGATGATTTGATATTCGTTTCTTTATCTTTTGATGTGATGCCACAGAAAGGTTAGTTAACAACTCTAATGTAGTATTTTTAAATTTTTTGCAGTGAGAACATTTGAAATACACTCTCTTGCTAACATTCAAGTGTGCAGTTCAGCGTTGTGTACTGCACTCACCATGCTGTACATCAAATACCCAGAACTCAATTCATCTTATAACTTTAAGCTTGTACCCTTTGACCAACATCTCCTGTTTCTCTCACTTCCTCTGTCAACTACCAGTCTCTTTCTATTAATTGTTCTTAAATTCCACTTATAAGTAAGAACATTTTGTATTTGTCTTTCTCTGCCTGACTTATTTCACTTATTTTAATGTCCTCGATATCCATCTATATTATCTCTTATCTTTTTGATACGTTGCCATTTTATTAGGTATCAGGTAATATTTCATAGTTTTGATTTGCATTTCTCTGATGATTTAGTGTTGTTGCAGACTTTTTTATGTACCTGTTGACCATTTGTATATCTTCTTTAGAAAAATATTCAGGAGTTTTACCTGGTTTTAATTGTACTATTTGGGCTTGAAAGTTTGGGTAATTTTTTTGCTATTGTGTTGTATGTGTTCATTATGTATTTTAAATATTACCTCCTTATTGGATATGATTTGAAAACATTTTCCAATTGTGCCACTTCATTATGTTGATCATTTATGGTTTTGCATAGAAACATTACCTTTGATGTAGTTCCACTTATTTATTTTCTATTTTCCTGATTGTGCTTTTTCTGTTATAGTCAAAAAATTATTGCCAAGACCCATGTCGAGATTTTTCCATTTTCTTCTAAGAATTTTATAGTTTTAGATCTTGTATTTAAATTGTTAATTCATTTCAATTCATTTTTGTAGGTGGTATAAGGTGGGGTCCAATTTTATTCTTTTGCATGTGCATCTAGTTTTCCCAGCACCATTTATTGAAGAGAATCTTTTTCCTATATAGTATTCTTGGTTCAGTTGTTAAATATTAGTTGACTGTATATATAAACATGCAGTTGTGGTCTCTCAATTCCATTCATGGTTTATGTCTGTTTTATGTCAGTGCCATAGTGTTTTGATCACTCTAGCTTTGAGATATAGTTTAAAATCACGGAATGTGATGTCTCTGCTTTGTCCTTATTTTTTCAAGATGATTTTGATTCTTCAGCATTTTTTGTAGTCCCATAGGCTTTTAGGACTTAAATTTTTTTCTATTAAAAATGACATTGGCATTTTGATAGGAACTATATTGAGTCTACAGATGACTTTGGGTAATTTGAGCATTTAAATAATATTAATTTTTTATTTTATTTTATTTTTAACCCTCTGTTTCAGGTCTTGATCATTGGTCTGTAGGCTTTGCATGCCCTGCAACTCAGTCACCTGAGTCACACGGGGTGTATCCAACAGTACTAATTTTTTTAATCCATTCTAATCCATGAAATCGTTACACCTATTTTTACTGCATACTTATATAAGTTTATTATTATATAATCTTAGAATTCAAATGTTCAATTTATATACATAACATTTAATATGTATGTATATATATATTTTATGTATATTACTTTGTCTTGCATCCATGAGATATTTTGTGAACTGAAGTCCTTTATCAGCTCAGAGATAAATTGCTATCATTACTAAATTGATTATCATTTTCCTCCAACTTGCCTCCTAAAATTTCCAGTATATTTAATAATATTTTTTCTCTATCCACATTATCTTTTATATTTCATCCTTTCGGTCTGTCATATTCTTTATCATTTTGTCATTTTCCTGTCAATTCACTTATTTGGCATATATTATTAAAGACCTTTCATATATCAGGTTTTACAGCAGACATTAGAAATACAAATACACCTCAGGCATAAAGTCAGCTTTCATAGAACCGATGATCCAGTGAGAAAAACTAGCTATCAGGTACATAGTTATATGAGTTCTTTTATTAGACTGGGTTGTTTTAGCTACCAAACTGCTGTCTTCCATCTCTAAAACTGTTGCGTTATCATTTGTGAAGCTGGCACTGGGACTGCCATGTCAGATCCTGGCTCCCTCTGAGGTTCCTCCAGTAGCGGTCACCAGAGAAGTCAAGATGGACGAAAAAGAAAGGACACTGCTCTTTTTCTGTCTCTGTCAGTGCCACCCCACCAGAGTTTCTTCATCTTAGCAATGGTAGTTTCTTTTTTCTTTTTTTTTTGTATTTTTTTTTATTATTTTTTTTTTGCACATTAAAATAAACTCACATGTAAAAGTTCCCCATTCCTCATATATATGTCAACATACACTGCCCTCCACCAAGTCACCAAAAGTTCTTCACCATTGTCCAGTGGATTCTGCCACCATTTCTCTCTCACTTCCCACCATCGGGTCCCATTCCTTATTGGTAACTTCAGTTTTGTTGCACGTGTCCAAAGGCTGGTTTTGTTTCATCTGTTCCTTTTTTGTCCATTCACGTTAATCTGTGAGTGAGGTCATCTGGTATCTCTTTCTTCTTTTGACTGATCTCAGTATAATCCCCTCTAGATCCCTCCGTGTTGATTGAAATGACAGGATATCATCTCTTCTAAGGACTGTGACGTATTCCATTATATAGTATGTAGTCTTCCAGTGTGTATGTACCGTATCTTCTTGATCCAGTCATCTGACTTTAGGCACTTAGGTAGTTTCCAGTTCTTAGCTATTGCGAACAGGGCTGCAGTAAACACAGGAGTGCATAAATGTCTGTGAATGAGTACTTTGTGTGTCTTTTGGGTAAATATCCAGAAGTGGGATGTCGAACATGTGGATCATATGGGATTTCCATTTTCAACTTTTTGAGCAATCTCCAAACTGTTTTCCCTGTAACAGAGTAAAAGTGTTGCCTTTTCTCCGCATCCTCACCAACATTTGTTATTTCCAAACTTTTTTCCAGACCCTCAGGTGTAAGGTGGTATCTCATTGCTGTTTTCATTTGGGTAGCTGCTTCTTGTTTCCAGCATATTTCCTTTCCAGATATTCCCAGAACCATCTTCCTCCCTCCTCCCTCCCTCCCTCCCTTCTTTCCTCCTTCCTTCCTTCCTTGGAAAGGTGCAGGCAGGAATAAAGACCAGCAAGAGTCTTTATTTTATTTTTATTTAGTTGTTCACACTGGTTGTTGCCCTCACCACAGGGGTCGGGGGCTGGGCCTAGAACTCAAACCCAGGGGCATGTGGCCTGCTCCTTCAGAGGTGATTGACCCAACTGCTGTTCCACCAGGGCGCACCTGAACCAGCTTTATTATGTCTCTTTGGAAATGCCAGCACAGACTGATGGGTTCTCTCTCTTCAGAGGTCTGCATCTCAACTCCTTGGGTCCCTTCTCCAGGGTTCTGAGGTGCTGACAACACCCAGTACAGTCCTGCTAGCTGCTTGTCCCTCTTTAAGCTCGGAGTTCTGTAACCTCAGCCTCGTCCCTCAGTTTCCCATCCCCACCTCTAGGGTGGGACCTACTTCCTGCAGTACTCTTTTTGCATTTTTAGCCCTCCAGTTCTTTAATATTTCTCTTAAAACTGCTGTTCTCTCTGTTTTCCTGCCTGGATCTGGACTGATATTCTGGTTTTGTTTCATTTGTTCAGTTTTCTACAGTATTTAGCATACTGTTTACTGTCTCCATGATATATAGATTTCTAATTCAGCAGTTATGTTTTTATTCTCCTGCATAGTGGCAGTTTTCTTGATCTCAGATGTTATCCTATTTATAACTTCCTACTCCAGAGTCTCAGTTGCCATATCCTTTGGCTTTAAAGAGCTTAAATTAGAAGTTATCTAAAAATGACTCTTGTTTCTTGTCTTAAAGAAAGACACTTAATTTCAGTTCTATAGTCTGTTTCCTTCATTGGCAATGTCATTATTTTCATGTTGTTAGGCGTGTTTTCCCAATATTAGACACTGTATAGGGTGCTGTCTGAATCTTTCAAGCCTTGGAACAACATAGGTGATAAAAAGGATTTAGTTTGCCAGTTAGAAAAAGATTTGTTTGAATGGCCTGTGGTGAGAATCCTAAGTAGAATTAGAAGGAAGTACCTCTTATTTCCATGATTTTTTGTATATTCAGTAGATAGCTATAATTTGTCTGGAATGTTTGCCCTCCTTGGAAGTGAGGGACGCCTGTGTCCTGCCACCAGTATTAGGTATCCGCCCTGACTTGAGTCAACCGAGTCTCACTGGCCAAGTGAGACTTGAGTTTCTCACTTGATGTGCTACCTGGTGTGTGGTTATCAGCTGGATCTAGAAAAATGGTATCTCAGTGGTTTCCAGTGGTTCTCTGACCCAGTGCCTTTGGTCTTTCATCTTTGAATCTCCCCTTTGAGCCATGCGAATATGCATCTTGTTGCAACTCCTATGTGATTTCAAATGTCAGTAGGAAGAGCGAGAGGGTCGTCTTTCCACCTGGTCCTGCCTGAATGACATCTAAAAAGGTTTCAAAGTTTCTTGGTTATAGATATTCCTTTTACTTACATCCCAGTATCAGTGTAGTGTTTTCCTTTTGCATATGTATAGATGGAAGTAGCTATCTCACTGAAAGTGTGGGAATAGGGCAGGAGAATGACATCACTAGTTATCTTTTCAACTTCCAGTGTAGTCAGTGGAAATAAGTCTGGAGGAAACTATGTAACAGGTAATTATAAACTATGTATTTTCTTACCTTTTCCATTTCTATTGAGCAAAGAGAGAAAACTCAGTCGAAAATAAAATAGGAATTCCCATGTGGGTTTTCTGTACTTCATCTGGTTGAATACAGAATATTTGGTGTTGTCTAAACTGCAATCATCATTCAGAAGCTCTGAGCAAGATTTCCTTTAGGAAACAAAGCAATCAATGAAAAATTTTTAAAAAATGACAAATAAACCAAACCTAATTAGGCACCAAACACACTATTTTCTAGCTAAAAGAAGATAGATACCAGATGATCTCACTTGTAAGTGCGAAGTGAATATTGAAGAAATCGATGAAACAAAACAATCCTTTGATACTTGCAACAGAACTGAGGTTACCAATAGGGAGTGGGGGGCAAGGGGGTCAAGTGGTGGCAGAATTCACCGGACAATGGTGAGGAACAGTTGGCGATGTGGTGGAGGGCAGGGTGTGTTTACATTTATCTGAGGAATGGGGAAACTGCACATGTGGGGAACCTACACATATGAGTCTATTTTAATGTGTAAAATCAAAGTTGCTGCAATGTTTATTTTTTAAACCCACAAATATTTTCCTTTAGCAGCCTGATGTCTCATATTAGAGATACAATCAGTGATAAACTAATTTTGATAAGGTTCTAAGGAGAATATGGAAAATATATATATTTTTAATAATGGTGCAGGCTGGAATGAAGATGAGTAGGTAGGCAGGCAGGAAGAGAAAAGAGAAAGAAGCATTCTTATTTTATTTAGTTGTGCTTCATAGCTGTTCCCCTTGGCCCTGGGACATGAACCTGGGCCCCTGGGATCTATGTGAATGGTGTTTGGACGGAGACAGTAGACTGAACTACTCCTCCATGAAGGCACGCCAGGAAGAGGGATTTTTGACTCAAATTTCTCTTGTGAGGGAGAAAAAAGAAGTGTGGTCAAAAGGAATAGGAAATGCCAGATTTTTTTTTTCATTTTGCATTTTACTCATGGTTCCTTCACTCACAGTTTTGTCATTGGTTATGTGACCTTCATCATACTTGGAGTTAGAAATTTTGAATGATTAGGGCTATAGCAATCTACAGATCTTGAACTGAAGGAAACTGACTTTTCAACGTGGGAGACAGCAGAGAAATCAGAAGGTGGATCCTGCCACCAGTAACATCTTCTGCCTCATTGTACGCATGACCATCTCTGACTATATAGCACTAACTGACAAAAGATACCAGTTGCCTCTAGGAGGGGAAACATTACAAGTAAAATTGAGAAGAAAGTGAATACATGGACTGCTGTGTTTGTTATTCAATGAGTGTTTTTGCCTTGCCGAAATCACATTTAACGTATTTATACAATTTATAAAGATGTAACTGATTCTGGAGCTTTGCTCTTTACAGAGAACATATTTCATGTTATTGTAAGCACTGAAGAAAATTAAGTCAATAAATCCACAGCCTGTAATTTAAGATACCCAAATGAAGAAAAAGACGTTGTCAGGGAGGGCGGGGGAACGGGTTTGCATTGAGGAAGACTTGTAAACCTGTCATTGCTCAGCTCTCTCATGCTTTCAAGTGATAGCAAGGATTAACTTGTGCTGGAAAATGATCAGAATGTTGTTATGATACCTTAAGAGAATCAAAGGCCAATTCTCCACTTTTGTTAATGAAGCATACGCTCTAGTGGAAAGCCATGCGAATGAAGCCCCTTCTCTCTGAACCTTCCCGGTGTCTTGTTCCCTGAGAAGGCTTTGATGGCTTGCAGCCTGGGACTGCATGTCAGGAAGCTTCGTAAATGTTTCCCCATCACTGGCACGCATGCGCGCTCTGTCCACTGGCAAGCTAATTAACCTCTCCAGGCATCACCCTTCCATGTGTAAAAGGTTAATAGTGCAGCTTGTTTGCAAAGTGCCTCGAGCCTTCCATGAAGGGCACTACACAAATACTCAGCATTGCTGTTTGACTGGAGGGTGCTGCACTTTTTAATTATGTGTTTGGTTGGATAGGTTATAGATTTTGTTGTGCTTGGATGTTATCCCTTCTCTCTACGATAGAGGCTGATCAGTGATCTCACTGTTACTGTCATCTAGAGCCCCCTAAAGGGTTAAGGGAATGACAGAGTTTACAGAATAATAATGCATTCTTTAGTTAATTAAAAAAAATGTGTATCTCAACTGCGTAATAGCTGTGGATGGCAATTTATTAGTCCCAGAGTTTGATCAGATGCTGAGCAGATGATGCTGGTGAAGACTTATGAAGTATAAGTTGTTTCTTCCTTTCTGGTTTGTTTGTTTTTGGGTTTTTTTTCCCTGCTCCTCCAGTATTTTGTTTATACTCCCCATCAATGAAGAATTATTAGAGACAGTTTCATTAAGATTTGTTTGATATATACTTTGGAATATTTGGAGAAATTATTCTTTTATTCTAGAAATCTGAATCAACCGACTTGTGTGTGTATGTGTGTGTGTGTGTGTGTGTGTCTCTAGGTTGTGACATTAAGTTCACTCTTTTATTGTATTTGGAGCAAATGTGAAGAATTCTGATCTTAGAAGAAAGTGTCATGTATTTCACACTTCTTTACAGATTTGCGGAAGAACTTTGAACAAGATCCGCAGGGGAGGGAGGTTCCCATCGAAGGCATGATCGTGCTCCACTGTCGCCCACCTGAGGGAGTTCCTGCCGCCGAGGTAAGAATCGCTTGCGGTCGTGGAGGCTCCAGACCTGTCCCCCAGAGGAGGGCAGAGACCTGTGTGAAGATAAGTGATGTACGAGGACTTGTGTCTGATCTTCCTGCACTTGGTCCCAGTGGCTAAAGATGATGAAGACAGCGTGAAGGAAATAAGTGGGAAGAGTAAATGTCTCCTGCTGCTTTCTCATTGACAAAAGCTTTTGCTAGGCAGCCTGGGTGGGATTTGGTCTATGCTCTTCTTCTGTGACCTCCCATTGTGCAGGTGTGTCCTCAGCCAGTCCCATTGGGCACTGTGATTCTCACACTGGCGCCTGCATCTGATTCAAGCTTTCACAGGCACAGTCACGCAGAAAGTGTGGACACCGTAAGCCCCAGTGCCATTCGCTGGTGTCCGCTCTTACTCATTCTTCTGATAAACACGGAATGATCACTCATCGAGCACTGGTATGTTAAGCACTGTGCTGGGTACTAGAGGTGCAGACAGAGCTTTCGGATCTGTCGCCTCCCTCCCCAGTGATGTGTCAAAAAGTCTAGCCACTATGGTTTTTCGTTGCTTAGATGTATCCTAGATCTTTTTCCCCATGTTACTGGAATAGTAACAGAAACAGTGAAGACTTCCTAAACTTAAACCTTTTGGTCATTATTAAAAGATATTCTCAGAGTCCTGCAGTCGTTACTGAGGCAGTGTGGAGGGGGTGAGGATGGGGAAGTATGAGACATGCAAGGAATGCTCAGTAGGAAGACACGATTATAAATGTAGACCTGGGTTGACCAGCGGATTGCCTTGTTGTGACTCTTCTGTTGGAAGATGGGAAACTCTCCTTTAGTCACTGAGAAGTGGAAATCATTTAAAAAATAAAAGGGAGCCTTTGCCTCACATTTTAGCTAATATTGCAGTGGTTTTATAATCGGAAAGACAAAGATGCAGAGAAAGATAAGGGAATGAAAAAACCGCATGCTTGCATATTTAGACCGAAAGCATGCTGGGTGGACACTATTCAAAGCTCAAATGGTTCACAGAAATGAAATAAATTGACTTGAAAATTAAAGTGAATATTCCATGCATGGTAGGAAATGATTAGAAAGGAAAATACTTATTTTCAGATTTTTATTTAATGAGAAATGAAAAAATATGATCGTCTTTTGCTACCTTCTTGTTCCTTAAGAGCATGCCCTAGTCTCCTGAGCAGAGAGGCAGGCAGTGGGGGACGGCCTGAAAGGTGGTCCTGTCAGTCTCATTTCGGACAATGAGCTCCTGGGAGCCAAACATGGGTGTCAGCAATTGACTACAGTTACTCCCTACCCTTCAGAACCCCAGTTTACAACTGCTTATGCATAAAAATGTCTCCCCTCTGTATATGGGTGCTTTGTGCAGCCAGGCCTCCTTCCAGCCCTTGAGAGGCACTGCTCAACTTTGGTCACATAGGAGAGGTGCTAATGGGGAGAGAGGTCATGTTTTTATTAGCTGTCTGCCTGGGGAAATCTAGTGTTTTCTCTGGATGTTCTAGTAATCAACTTTTACGGCTAGAAGAGGAAAAAAACGTTCTTACTGCCATTTAAGGGCTTACTCTATTCAGAATCTTCTAGTTTCCTCCAAAGCACTCAGGGTAAGATGAAAATCTATGCTCCTATGATGTCTTACATGACCCTACATACTCTGGCCTGCAGCTACCTCGATTTTACCTCCTGCTGTTCTGTATCTGATCTGCAATAGTCATGCAGGCCTCCTCACTCTTCACCAGGTGCCCCAGTCATGCTCCTATCTCAGGGCCTTTGCACATGATGGTCTTCCCGCTGGAAAACTCTTTTCCCACTGTTAAACATTGCATCTTCCCTTCTTTCAGGTCTTGATTACGTAGCATATTCTCAGTGAGGCCTTCTATGGACAGTGTTGAAAATATCCCCTCCCAATCCCTTACTTATCTTTTTAAATTTTTCCTTCAAGTATAAGTTGCAGGCTGGAATGGAGGCAAATGGGCAGGCATCAAGAGAAACAGAAAGAAAAAGCATGTAAATGTGTTTCCATTTAGTTGTTCACATTGGTTGTTCTCCCCAAACCTGAGACATGAACTCAGGTCCCTGGGATGTACGTGGACTGAACTCCTCTGCTAATCTACCAGGGCATGCCCATATCTGTACATTTGACCTCCCTTCCTTATATTGTTTCCTTGGCCCTGACAACAAATCTTCTGTATTTACTTTGCTTATTTTCTGTCTATTCGATTCAGATTTAAGCTCCCTGCGGGCAATTTTTTTTTCATTGCTCTATCCACAGAACATAAAGCACTCTCTCACATTCAGATACTCAATAAATATTTGTAGAATATGAGTGAAAACTAGTTTTCTGCCTTATTGGTGAGCATTTGAGCTTATACCAGGGCCAGCCCCAGACAAAACTGTGAAATCCATTAGACTCGTTTTTTTTTATTTTTATTTTTTCCCACATGGGTACCAGCAAGTGAGTAAACCATTTTCTACCTGCTTTTTGAAGAATAAAATAAGAGAACGGAGTTTAAAAGGATAAAGCAAGTACCATCAGGTAAGATAATAGTGTAAAGGGAAAAATACACCTTATTGCGTAAGTGCATTTGTGAGTATGCAGATGCGCATGCACGCAGACTCCGAAGCATCTTCCCAGAGAATGCAGGGAATTTATGAATGACAACGATTCTGAGGCTCTTCAGAGCCACAGTTGATAGAAGGGATTCCCCAGGAAGCTTTGCTATCTGCTCAAGGACTTGGGCAAGGCTGATCTTGGGTCGAAACTTGGAAGCAGTCTGCACATCCCTCCATCTTTCTTGCCCTAGCTCCCTGTTCTTGAAGACAAAAGGTTTCTGCTCCTTAGCACTGTCCATCTTCCATCTTCATTTGCTGCTGATGGTGCCTTTCAGCTGTAACCACAGGAAAAGAACAGATGCGAAAAGCTTTCAGTAGCAGCACAAACCAATGTCAGTGAAAAGGTATTTGGGCGAACAGTTAAATAGGGAGGTAGGAGCATAATACAGGCGTATGAGAAATAATGGTTTGGATGCCTCCTGGTGGAGTAACGTTGACTCAGCTGCCTCTGAAGGAGTATAGTCCACATACATCTCAAGGACCCAGGTTCACATCCTGGGTCCATGGGGAACAACCGATGTGAAGACCTAAATAAAAATAAAATGTTTCTTCCTCCTCTCTCTTCCTGCCTGCCTGCCTATGCACCTTCCTACCACTGGCACCTTTTAAAATTTTCTTTTTCTGGAACCTACCCTCATCCAGATTTCAAACTGTACTCATTTACGTCCCGTATTAATTTCTTAGGGTCATTGCAATAAATTACCACCAACTGGGAGACTTAAAACAGCAGCAATGCATTTCCTCATTGTTCTGGAGGCTACCAGTCTGAAATAGAGTGTAGGCAGGGTTAGTGTGTTCTGAGAGAAAATCTGTCCATGTGTCTCTCTCAGCTTCTGGTGGTGGCTGGCAGTCTTTGGTGTCCCTTGGTTTGAAATCACATCGTTGTAGTTCCCACCTCTGTCTGCACGTGGCGTGAAGTCCCTTGCTATAAGGACACACGTGATTGGGTTAGGGCTGACCCTAATCCAGGGTGGCTCATCATAATATTCTGAGCCACAGTTTGTCTGCAAAGACCATATTTCCAAGTAAGACCACGTGCACAGTTTCCACATAAACATGAATTTGATCAGGAGCATAATTCAACCTTTGATATCATATCACTCATATCTCGTTTTTTGGGGGGGTTTTTTTTGCTCACTTTTGTTTTTTTATTTAATAAATTCTATTGATACAGCATTGCATCATAGCATTATATAAGTTCAAGATAGGCATCATTTTTAAGAGATACTTTGCTTATAATATTAATGAAAGTGTAGAAAAATCATATCATTTTCTTAAAGGAAAGGTACAGGCAGGAGTGAAGGCTGGTGGGCAGACAGGCATAAAGAGAGAAGAGGAAGAGGATTTTATTTATTCTTGTCCATACCTCTCTCCATACTTCTCAAACCTGGGTCCTTGGAATGTATGTGGATTATGTCCAGTGGCCTTATCCACTAGGCTTCCAGGACATGCCATATCACTCTTATTTTAATCATGTATATTTTCTTAGAAATATATTTCAGGGCAGATTGAAATTAAATAGAGGGCATTCCAAGGAGCAACTGGAACTTTAAGGATGGCTTCTAACAGATATTCTGAGCTGAGAAGGGGCAAAAGGTTCGTTTTCAACATTTCATATTGCAGGTAGATATGGAGAGTGTTTCACTTACCTCGTGGATTAAATAGGCTATTGTGGACCCCTGGCTAATATTTGTAGCACCATCTTCATGCAGGAAAGACCCCAGTTGCCAACACCTGAATTACTGTATTTTAGAATTTCACTATTGTATCTGTAACCAATATTTACAGCTCTTTTGGTTTCAGCAATAACTCATGGAATCGGGATTATTACCACCATCTGTGCTTTTTTGAAGGGAAGGCACAATGAGAAGAAAGCTAGAAAGAGAAGAACAAAGGTAGGAAAGGGAAGTGGAAATGTTCATAGCCTTCCCGTCGGGGTCTCCCAGCTTGGAGACATGTGCCAGCACCAGTCGTGTGGTCTCAGATCTGGAGAGTGAACCTGTGTGCTTACTGACTTCACAGTCATGTGAGGATCATTCGGTTGGTCAGTGACCCTGAACTCTGGCAATACTTGGGAGCTGTGCTTGGAAACTGACCAGCAGTATACTTGCCATGGGAAGATCGTACATTATGTAATTTTCATTGTAAGGTGTTCTCATGTCTTCATGAGAAGGCCATGCTGCACCATCTCCACCTTACCATGTGGATTTCATCCTGTCCACCCACTGAAGGACTCATTTGAGCATCACTGGAAAGGGTTGTGGCTGTCAGGACCAATGGAACTCCAGGTGGTTTTGTCCTGTAGTGAAGTAGCTGGTCTCCTGCTTGACATCTTCCGAAGCAAGTTCCAGGTCTTGGCTTCATAAGGCATATACATTTGTCTTCTCTCTGCAGGAAAGAACATTAGTGGCGACTAAGTCTCTTCATGACCAGAGAAGGTGGTTTGTGTAAGCATAAAAAGAAGCACCTCTGTAGATTGTCCCCATGTCCTGGAACTGCTTTAAGTGATTTGTCCATGCTATTCATTTAATTTGCAAAGACTGCTAGCAAAGAAGAGACAGCTATCAGTGTTTTCGTGCCTGTTTTACAAAAACTTTTCCAGGCTCTCAGGTCACGAGGAAGCCAGTCTAACCTTAAACTCGAAGTTTTCCTTTCTCCAGTAGTTTTGTTGGTTTTACACTGTGGGTATAATTGGTTTCCCCATGTCCTTAGAGGCTTGGCCATCCTTAGGCCAGAGAGAACACATCCACTGACTGCGTTGCTGGAAGCCTCGCCCTGAGAAGTATAGATTTTTGAATTAAAATCCCTTCTTGCTAATATTCCAATCCTCTATCTGCTGTGAATCTTGTTTCTTTGTTTGAAATAAGCTGTCTGGCAGTAAAACGACAGAGCACTCAGGGAACATCAGCTTTGCAGTGTAGAGAGGAGGGGGCTAGGGGCCTGGTGCCTTGGACCTCCCAAGGCCAGGAGCCTGGGTCTGGTGCTCTGCTAGGAGACAGGAGGATATTGACTGCTTCACCTTCCAGGGAGGAGGCCATGGATTTGAAGAAGAAGAAGGCATGCAAAGGGGAGGTGGGAAGACCCAGGGTGATCTCTACAAGCATTACAACTTGTCCTGCATTTGGCCATGGCCCTGACACCTCTCATAGTCAAGGGGGCCTAGATCGACTCTGATAAATGTGTGCTGATGTCTGTATCACAGGGTTCTTTCTCCCGACATCCGTCAGTGAGGGTAGGGAAATATTAGAAACAGAAGTGGGGATGGTTAACGTGACAGAACCAGAAACAAGTATGAAGCTCAGAGTCAAGTAGACCCAGGGTCGAACCCTGACAAGACTCCCGACAACCATGACGACAGCAGTTCACTAGCTCCCTGCACCTCAGATTCCTCATCTGAAAATGGGAATAATAGTTTCCTTGTGGGATTGCAATGAGAAGAGGCAAAATATGCAACACATTTAGCACTGTTTCTCATACAAAATAAGTAGTAGAAACGATTATGATTTCTGCTCCTCCTCTTCTTTTCTGATTGTCAAAGATATAGGACTTCAGTGTGGTTGGGAAACTGATTAAAGCTGAAACACTCACAGTACCTAACAGGTTCTCAGCCCATGAAGGAGGGTACTGAGACCTTTTCTCCTCACCCTGGGTTGTCCAGGAGCTGTGCCCCTCCAGCCTGTGTCCTCTGTGTTCTTGCCTTTCAAGCTCATCAAAGGACAGTGACACTCAAAAGCTTCCTACTTCCCTCTCCTGTAATCTTTCACAGGGTGAAAATAAATGACTATTGATGGAAGTCAGTAACTAATCAATATTCATTCACCTTAGTCCATTGAAGAACCTTTCAATGGTGTTATTGTTACTTAAAACACTTTTATATATATATATATATATATATATATATATATATATACACCATATTAGTTTAGAAATTCACTGGTGGTGCAGAAGGTACTTAGAAAGTGTAATCTTTTAAACTTTATATGTGCCCAGTTCTCCATGTTAGGTGATGAATAATCATAATGTCAACATAGTTGTAGAAACACTTCTCAAAGAATGTTACATGAGCTGGAAGATTCTGATCAGACTCCTTTAGACACAGGGTTGGATGAAATAAGAAGGTCACCCACTTCTCCCAAAATCCCTGAATATGTGAATGGATGATTGAGCTTTTCTAAACTCCATAAGCTCATCCTAGATCTGGGGATAGTCAAGCATAATTGAAACTACAGTTACTTTGAACCTTGGTCAAGTTCTAACTAAAGATAGTAACTTTAGTGTGTGACAATGTTGTTTAGCTAAAACCAATTTGCTCTTTTCAAAACAATTCATTATCCCAGACTTCACTTTTTTATACACCCCAATTAAATGGAAAATCTATCTTTCATAAAAGTTAGAAATTATGTCCAATGAAAATCTGACATTTTAATGGTTTTCCACAGATTAAAATTGTAGAGTTCTCAATAAACCCTGATTTACTGATGTTGGCTATAAAATGGTTATTGCTGTTAATAAAGACCGTAAATCTGAACAGGTTATATTTGCCTTGGACAATAAAACTTGCCATAAAGGCTTAGTGTCTAAGGCTAATTCTGCTCACATCAAGGTAAACAGCCTACTCAAAATAATTCAATATCTTTGAGAATTAAGGCCCCAAAGCTAAGCCATTGACAGATTCTTGCCTTGAGCCATTCCCTGCCAGGACCTGTTCTTGTTTTCTCACACCACGGAGTCAAGTCTGTGCTGGAATTAGAAAATTTGAGGTCAAGGACCTTAATCAATGCAATGTGGGCACAGAGAAGGTCCATTTTTTTCTGCCAGGCACCAAATCAGCTTTGTCACTTACTGATCACTAGTTTGGAATGCTTGTAACACATAAGGAGGGTCCAGGAATGGAATTAAAAAATGTGTTTTTTGTTTTATAATAAGAACGCAGGTGTGCCTTGGTGGAGTGCTGGTGGGGTCCACATACATCCTAAGGACATGGGTTCATGTCCTGGGGCCCAGGAAAGTGACCAACATGAACAACTAAATAAAAACAAAGTGCTTCCTCCTCCTTTCTCTTCCTTCCTGCTGGCCTGCTTGCCTTCATTCCTACCTGTACCTTTCTTTAAAAAAAAAAAAAAAAAGTACAAGTCATATACATGTCAATAGTCAGATTTTGCGGGGGTTGGGGGAAAGTGGGTGTAAGGGAAGATCACTTCCCTTCCAGTTGTCCATGTGGAAATTAAAGATTCTTTTCTTTCTTTCTTGAGACTCCATTAAATTGCTGCACTTGATGTGCATTTCTCATGTTGTCACAGGTTTGTGGGGATTTCTTTTCTGGTCTCACCTCCCTATGGTGAAAGCCAAAAAAGAAACTGTTGTGGTCTTCTTGGTGGTGAGGCCCCGCTAGTTAGGTGTTCCCACACGAGAAGAATGGAGACACAACCAGTGTAGGGTGGCATTGCGTGGAAGTCCTTCTCTGGGAGAGGGTGGTGGTGGCTAGGTGTCCCAGCATCGCTCCCAAGCTGATGGCTGTGAGCTTGTCGTGTGAGGGTGCTATTTCTCTCCCTTTTCCTGTAGTTTGGGTAGATGGTGTTTCTGGTTTTAGGGCAGCCTGGCCTGGCACTTTGGCTCTCCTGAACATTCTGGGGGCCACTGATGTGTTTAATAAAGTCCTTTCTTGCACACACAAGCCAGAGGTTTTAGGGCAGGCTGGTCCTGAACATTCCGGGGGCCACTGATGTGTTTAATAAAGTCCTTTCTTGCACACACAAGCCAGAGGTATCCTGGCCCTGGCAGTACTTGTGCCCATATAATATCTGAACGTGACCACTGCAACAAAGCAAGTCTCTCTGGGCTGACAGCGATGTAGGGGAGGATAATCTCTACTTCTTCCTCTGTGAAATAAGCAAGGGGACTAGAAAAGCCCGAAGGTCACTTTCAGATCTCTGATTATTCCTGATCTATAAACAAGGGAATCTGCATACTATCTGTGACTTATTTGAGTAATTCTGCCCAGACAGTTTGAAGTCAGCAGCCCTTTGCCCTTCTCCCCTGTGAGGATATTCTTAATGAAAGGTTCATTTGTTTCAAATGCATTCATTGGCATAAAACCCAGGAGAGAATCTTATGACATTGAACGGTTTAATACAAGAATCACTAGACTATTGTGTTTAACCTCAATCAAACAGACTATGAAATGAGGATTTTATTTAAAAAATAAGACTCTTAATAATTCACTAGAGAAATGTTAAGTGAGGTGCCCAAGTTCTGAGGCAATGGACCTCAGGTATAAATAATTAATCTAATTTGGTGCAGCCAAAGCAGAGAGAATGTCTAATGGTAACCCTGCTTTGAGGAGACTGACAATGAGGACCTTTGCGAGAAGCCACATTTGATTAGAATGTATAATATTGTAATGAAACCTAATGGACTCTTAAGAAAAGGGAATGTTGAATTGCTTAAATACTAGTAACTAAGTGCCAGTAAATTACTTCTCTAAAAACATTCCTGAAAAAAAAAAAAAAGCTATCATACAAGAGATGAGAAAATGAGAGTAATATAACTTATTTAAAAAGTGAGTGTCTACAGCCCAAAAACCCTATCATTAATATTGGTCCTTAAGTAAATCGTATTCATGGTCTGATTTTCACCACTTCCTTACCTGGGAAGTTCTGTGTCCTTCCTGAGGAAGGAAGAGATAAAAGACTTTGCAAGCTTCTGCTTTGTAATTATTTTCCTTTTTCTTACTGTTTTGTCTTCATGGAAGGAGTGAAAGATGGAAGATAGAGTTACATTTTTCTTTTTCAAATCCAAGGGAAGATATGCATGAGGAGGTGACAAAGTTTTCTTGGTTGCTGGTTCCTCCTCTTCTTTTTTCTCTATACTCTCCTATGTCAGTTCTACACACTCGGCCACTGTTCTCCCAGGCATTACTCTCCAGTGGCGTTATTTACAGAGCTCTTTCTGTGTCTGTCTCCCTCCTCCTGGCTTGGAAGGCCCTTGGGCTCCTGCCTCTGCCTGTAGCCACACTGTCTTGGAGGATCTGTCAAATCCAGCTCAGCTCTGATTCCTTCCCTGTCTGTCCAATGACGTTGATCTTAAAAATGCCTGATTGAATTTGTATCAACTTCTCAAGCAAAGGTAGTATCTTCTCCTACCCACTAAAGACTTTAAGAACTTACTGCTTTGAACATCTTTTTTGTTTCATTTTGTTATCTTTTTTCCCTCTCTCTTGCATTTAACTTCTTATGATATATGTCGTATTTCCTTACAGTAACTCCTTCCAGGAGAGGAAATGCAAAATCTCCTTTTCAGTTTCCTTTCAGGCCATCCTTAGCAAATAGTTCAAATGCACCTGGGAAGAATCCAGGAGGCATTCAAGACTTGGTGGATGAATATTTACATAACTGGTGGATGGTACACATAATCATATACTTAAAATTACATGATCACTTTAAAATTTAGAAACATTTTCATGTGCATTGACACATTTGATCTTTAAAGCTACCATTTCTGGGTAGAAATAGAGCAGTAGCTCTTTTTTATAGAATCGTTTATTTCATCTGTAAGTTCGTTGAGAATCTACTATATAGCTGACATTTATTGTCAATGCATCCTTTGCCAGGAATTGTTCATTGAATCCTCCCAACAGTTCTCTGAGCTTGGTGCTAATAAAATGCCAGTTTTCCAAATAATGAAACTTAGGCATAGAGAGATTAAGCAGTTTACTCAGGGCACAGTACTGATTAATCAGTCAATAATTGGACTCAATAGACTGGCTTTTGAGCCTGTTCTCTAGCTATTGAAGCTGAGTTAGCATGCCTGTCTGAGCTAGCTTACCTTCTCATTTCATATACATCCACATAAGCATATTAAGATAAAGGTGCATATGAACATGTATACCTGTGTGCACAAACACATGCACACTGCTTTTGCTCACTTTTGCTCTTAATGTCTGTGATTCCAGATCGGAGCCCCATTGCTCCTCAGTTGCAATAAGCCCTGTAATTTGATGGCATTGCAATCTTCATTGAGTCAAGTTCAAGTTCTAGAGATGGTTTCCCAGATTGAGTCAGTGTTCATGACAGCTTGGATCGAGCTCTGATGGGATGGAGAAACATTATTCACAAAATATTCCTTTATCCTCTTTTCTTTTTCCCTGACATTTTTTTTTTTTTTTAATGTCTGGAAGGAAATTACCTCCTTTATCCTTTCAAAACTATATAATTTGAACATTGTGCTTAAAGTTTGTCGAATTGGGATATGCAGCAGAGATTAAGAGAGAAGATAATATGGTGGAAAAATCAGCAATTGATCAATCAGTATTGAAAATTTAAAGGCACATAGGAAAAGGAAATGTATGGTTTCTAAATTAACATAATGAAGGCATAGAACTATTTCTCTGTCCCGTGGCTTCTTCCACAGTTTAGCGGCAATAAACAGTCTTTATATCTTGAATTATGCAGAAGTAAAACCATTCTGGGAGCCCCCACGTGAGGAGCTGCGCTTCTGTAATTCAGCAGTAATGCTCCATGGGCATGAATCAAGAGCTCCATGCCTACCCTGCTGAGGCAGCATGGATTTAATGTTTCCGTGAAGCATACCACACACCATCCCAATTCACTTAGCAACTATAGGCTGCCGTTGTTTTTAGACGGAACTTAGGAAAACAGAAATAAACAAACCACCACCGACACCAGGACAGCAGCTTCTCTTGATAGTCCTTTGCCACGATGCCCAGATCCTAATAGGGGTCTGTGTAATATTATGTGGAGCAAAATGTCCCTGTCTGCATTGCCTTTCTGTTTTTCATTAACTGTGGGCAACTAGATGGCACCCCGGCACCACAGGCGATGTTTCACGTAGCTGCTCATATATAGAGCCTTCCCATTTCGCCTTCAGGGGGTAGTTTAGAGACCTGTGGCATAAGCACCTGCCTACAGGTACTATTGAGAAGCACCCAGCTGATCTTATTGAAATGTAGCTTCAGTTCAGCCCTGGTGGAAAGAGCCCTCGGTGGCCTCTTGCATTGCACTGCTCAGTTCTCAAGCTTGTAAAAATCTTAAGGAGCTGTGATCCTCCTGTGGAATCACCTTGGATTCAGCATAGTAAGTACATTGAGTGAGAAAGTGACTGATTGGAAGTCCCAAAGCTATGGTTTGTGTGAACGACAGTGGTTTCCACACTACCGATCACAGGCACACCGCCCTGGCTTCGCAGCTGCACAGCTCACACATAACTCAGCTTCACTTGGTTCTATCAGTTAAGCTTCCAAGAAAAACATCCAACATTCAGAGTCGAACAGCTGATAATCCCCTGCTGTGGTGAATTTTGATTTAAATATAACTGAGTCTCTCTTGGCTCTGGCTTAACTGAATTGGAACTGTTCTTTTAATTGTTGATTCAGTATTGGCTTTTAGATCTGGCTGTCAGTCCTCCCCACAGATTCTCTCTATAGATGTGTTTATTAATCGTGTGTGCTATTGCTAGTCCTCCAAGAACGGCCATCTCTGGCCCTTGCGGTTACAAGTGATGGTTTAAACTGTGATTTCTGTGAGCAGGAAATGTCAGGTTGATTCCTGTGCTGGCTCAACTTTATCATTTGGAGCTGACCGTTGGGAGGCAGCTCTGGCGTGCCCCGCAGGAAACAGGAGCAGATCCGCTCAGAGCCGCCAACATTGGACAGGAGCGGTCACTCTGGCACATCACTTATGTATGAGGCTAGGTGGTCAGCTCCTCTTTAGGGGTTGTCATCTAAGTCCTGCCTGGAATGGGCCTTTGTTAGAGTTACTGGGTATGTGCAGAAGGAATGAGCTATGACAGGTTTCCCCCACTCTCTGAAAGTAGAATGTTCCTGTTTGGTAGATTATTATGAGGTTTAGAGAAAAAAAAAAATTCATATAAATTAATGGTAACAGCATTCCCAGGTCTCAAAAATAACCCACTGAGTCATAGCAAATAGGGAAATTATATTTTCAAATAGTGGGGGGAATCTGTATATGGTAAAGAGTACTGTGAGGTTACCTGGAAAAATGTGTCTCCTGGATCGTAAGAGAACTCACATTTTCATGTTTCTTTAAATCACTCAAAAATAGACAACATGAATTAGTATTACAGAGGAGTAATGGGAATGAAAAAGAAGAAAGATAAAAAAGCAAGTGGGAGAAAAGACCTCAGAGTAGAAATGGGAGCTGCCAAATGCTGGAAGGTGTTTTTATGTCATTGCATTCAGCGTTGTGATCTGCCAAGATGATAGAGTCCTCTGAAGAGTCATCGTTGTTTGTTACCATATACGGAGGACCACATACTCTTACATATATTACTGTGTTGACAATAATATTACTACATTGTTGGTTGCATATATTGAGGACACATCTCTCTGATTAGGCACTTTCCATTTGTCATCCCTTTTCTTCTCCCCACTGAGTTGAGTACTGTTTTCATTTTTATTTTACAGGTGTGGACCTTGAGGCTTAGAGTAAATAGCTTCCCCAAATCCTGTAGCCAGTGGAGGGTCTAGTTCTCTTTTAATAACTCTGCAATGTCTCTTGTCATTTACCCCATGTCATGTGCTTGGTAAGTGAAGCAGCAGAGATTCCAGCAGGGGTGTCTTTGACTCCAGTGGCGGTCCCTCCATTTACATCACACTTCCCACCCATTGGTGCTTTTTCGTCAGTTTTGTTGCACCTGATCAGAGCATAGTTTTAAGATAATGCAAGGACAGTCTCTAACTTGATCAAACACAGTTTTAATCTCTTAATATAGTCATGCTTGGCTGAGCAACTGGGGATAATACCTTCTGAGAAAAAGTGTTCAGTGATTTTGTCAAAGTCCAAATGCATCAGATTGTGCAGCAGAACCTTGAATAAGGTCTTTGTGTTCAACCTTATTTCGTTAGAACAATCCTGGTCAATGTTAATCAAAATGATGTTATTTGAGGACCAGCTTTCATTATGTCATTTCACTTCAAGTTGCAGTTTCCAAGAACCTGTCAATGGTATTAAGTGAGGACTTATTGTATACTTACACATAGCTAGATAGTACAGCACTTAGGCTGGAGTCAGGGACCAGCTTGGTGTATGTGATCTGTCAGTGAACCAAATGAACCTAAACTTTCTTATACACAATGCATGGTGGTGCTGTGATAGATGGCTTCTTTACCTCAAGGCATGGAGCAATAAATGAGACACAGTTTCTATTCTCAACAGGTTCAAGCACCCAATAAATGAAATATGTAAATAAGTATCTAAAGCAATGTGTCTCTGACCTATAAATCATAACAGTAAAATAGAAGGGACTTGATTATTTTGGTTGACTAGAGTTACCAATCTCAACTTCACAAATATAATTTCCATGCAAGTTGGAATAAATGATCATTGTGGTGACAAGTTACACAGAACACAAAGGGCACCAGATCAGTATGGTGAGAAGTACTCAGGTGTGAAACAGCAGGGTTGACAGTATGGTCAGAGATACCTGGGTATGAAACTGCAGGGTTGACAGTATGGTCAGGAGTATTCAGGTATGAAACAACAGGATTGACCAGAAAAGACAGTTTAATTTTGAGAGAGCTGCAGAAAGGAAATAATCTCCCTAACATGGAAGAGTTGATGGACTAGAGACTCTAGGAGTCAGGCATGGACCAGATCACAGCAAAATTTGTTTCCTCTGTTGAAAAACTTGGGGATTTTTTTTTTTATCATCTATGGTGGGGATTTGAATCAGAAGGAGATACCAGTTTTGTCTGTCTTTTTAATGTTGATTCTGTTTTTTAGTTCAAGGTCCTGATAATGCAGCAGGAAAGGCTGAGGAAAATTTTAAGTGTGTATGTTTCTATGTCATTGTTGGAACAAACTTTGTAGATGATTTATTTGTCAATAATTTTGAACTTGTCAGCAAGTCTTAGGAATGAAAATAAGAAATCCTCATCAGAAGCCTGTTTTCCACCTCACCCTGCCAAATGCTGTGACCGCTGTGTCGGCCTCCATTGTCCAGAAACAGACCTGTCTTTTTATGTCCCCTTGTCATTTCTGCTGTGGGGGTCACTTGGAATTGATGGGAAAAAGTAGACTGTGTAGACATCTGTGTCCATCAACCTTGATATTGCAGCCTCTAAGCATGGCAGCCTCACTCACACCATTTCTACACACTCACCTAACAGGCCCCTTCTTTCCCCTCATTCAGAGCAAACACAGCTGCTGAAAAAAGAGGCCAGAGATATTTCTGTCATTAGAGTTCCTCACTGTACCCCTTCCCCTCTGTATTCAGCATGGATGTCTCCAACGATGTGATAGCACCTTTGACGTTTTCCTTTACCTCCCTGGCCCTTCACATTTTCCTTGAAACACGCCGAGATCCTTCTGTTTTCCAATGAGGTTGAACCCACTTGTGCATACGTGAGCCTCCCTACTGTTTGGGTATTTCACAGAGGGCAGCAGTGTGCTGTCATTATTGTTTCCAAGAAGCAGGACTTTTTCATCCAGATAATGTCGCTCTCTTCGGAAAGGTTCTTTGGGGCCACAGCTGTGGAAGGAGCTTTTGTTTTTGCTCAGATCACCTTTGTTCCTCATCACGTGAAGTGGATTTCTCCTCACATCCTACCCTTTCCCCATCATCTCAGTTACCCTTTGTATTTGTTCAGTGAGGCTCATTCAGTCAAGTCTCCCTCTGCTATTATGGCTTGAGTTTTCTCCTGCATGGAAAATGCAGGGAATGTCAGTTCTTTCATTTGACTGCTTTAAAGTGTGAAATTTTGCACTTATTCATTTCTGTACATGGACCTAATTCTGCTGTTGGTATGGGGTTTTAATCCTGGAGTTTCTTGGTTTCTTTCTCTTGACTTCTAGTCCCCAGAAGCAACTATAGATCCCTGAGGTAACTGAGAGATGGCATCTTTTATAAATAATGCCCTTCCCCTTTCTGCTGCTGGCCAGTCAGTATTAAACTCTGACTTGGATTTATAGGAGCATAAACAGATTAGGATTTCACAATCTCAACACTTGATATTTGGGACCAGGTATTTCTTTATTCTGGAATTTGGTCCTTCCTGCTCTGTGTAGGATGTTTAGCAACATGCTTGACCCCTACCCACTAGATGCTGGTAGCACCTCTATTCTCATATTTCCACTTGTGACCACCAAAAAGATCTTCAGGCATCGCCAAATGTCACCCCTGGTTGAGAATTCCTGAAACATTGAGTTTTTGCTCTCAAAAAGTTGAGAAACTTAGACAATGTGTATAGAGCCTACTATGATAAGCAGTTGCCTGGTGATGTCATGTGGAACTGAGCCCAATATTAACAAGAGTTGTTAACACGTCTGCTAGCCTAGATTTCATTGTAGGCAGTGGAAACCATGCTGTACTTTCTCTGGACAGCCTGTCCCTAGCAGAGGACCTGTCTTCTGGTAGGCACTCAGAAGATGTATGTTGTAGGAATGCTTAAATTCATTGAGTAGGCAAAAAGCTCAAAGACAAATGATTATGTTTGATTTTGCTGAATTATCCAAGAGTCATATGTATTGGGTGCATGAGCTAGATTGTGAAGGATGAGATGCATCCATATAAGAAGAGATGCATAAAGAGGCAATGAGAAACACAATGATTAGGTTTAATTTCTATTCCCCCTCAGAGGGGTCATTGCCTATACTCTGTCTACTCCTTAGATGGCCCAGTTTGCTTCACTGGGGCCAGGGGAGGCCCGCTGCACAACTGAAGATCCCAACCCTGGTTTTCGACTCCTCCATCACCAATGCATACCGTGGCTGACTCACATCAGGCCACTACCCTGCAGAGGAAGTAATTTAAATCCTATTAAATCTTATCAGATCCCAAAAGGTGTGAAATGTGAGTATAGCATATTCCTGGAGTATGTATCTCAGTCTCCACAAGGTTGGTCTCTTCAAAACCCAAGATGTGTACACTTAACTCTAAGCTCCACTGGAGGAGACGGTGAGAGAATCGTGAGGTGTCTGTAGTATTGCCTAATGTAGGCTCATATTCCAGAAGCACAAAGACAGTCCAGACGTCAGGAGGCAGAGAAGGAGACTCACATTGGCCTCCCTTGTGGAAGGTGGTCCTGGGGTCTTACAGACTAGTACAGGTCGTCAGGCTGGGGTCTTGGGATAAAGATTAGAAAGAATGGGGCTATTTTCATCAGGTATTTGCAGCATTGTCCCCACATGAGACATTTCATTCATCTTCAAGGGTCACTCATGCACTTGGATTTAAGGCTTGTGTCTTCAGGTTTTTGTTGGCTACTCCTTAGAGTCAGTGAGTGTGTGTGGAGACCCTTGCTTATCTGGTCTTCCTTGGCTTCCTGGAAAATAATAGTGAAGAATGCAATGAATCGTTTCTCAGCAGTTGGTTAACTAATTCTGACTTGTTAGAAATGGGGAAGACCCTGATTCTAGATCCCCTTCTCAGTCTCACCTAGGAATGTTAAAATCCTTTTTTGTTTTTTCAATGGAGCTCTTACCTTTCCTACTTGAAAGGCAAGGGCAAGGGCTTAGGAAAAAAAAAATAACAATAACACACCTTTTGGGAACACCTTGAAGTGCCACAGAGACATTATTTACTAGAAACACAATGTAAGGACACAGATCACAGATTCTAGGAATCCTAAGTCAGGCAGGGAAGATCAATCCAAGCTGCTGCTTTTATCAGTTGTGTGATGTTGGGCTAATTCTAAAACCTTTCTGAACTTCAGGATTCTCAAGTGCGAAGTGGTATAATAGTGCCTCATTAGGGTTCTGTAAAGATTAATTTGAATGAGATAATATCTTTATAACATTTACTTTAGTTCTTAGCACACCTGCACCTAAATGGATAGAAGAAGAAGAAGAGGAAGAGGACAAAGAAGAAAAGGAAAAAGAAGAAGAGGAAGAAGAAAAAGAAGATAAAATCTAATGATGTTTTTTCTTGATTTATTCTTTGTCTATCATATTCCACCACTGTCAAGTTTAGGGAGCTAACTCTTCTTTGTATGTTAATCTCACGTTGTAATATGTCATTGACATGAGGGCCTATTGAAGTTCGCTTTCATTATTCCCTCTTCCTAAAACTATTTGGTCCAGCTTCATGCCTTCCACACTTAGCCTATAAGAGAGACTCATATTCCAGTCAGGGCTAATACATTATTTCCCGATGTCATGATTTTTGTTTTAGGAATGTAATAGCTGTTGGACTCATGTTTTCTCAGTGACAAATCCATTTACTTTCAAAATAAAACAATGAAGAATGTGAACAACTTGATGTTGTCATTGGAAGTGCTCTGTACCAGTCAAGGTGGAAGATCCAGAATCAATATGACTAATGGATCCATGCTCTAAGTGATAGAGTCAGCAAAAAGGATAAATGATCACTCCCTCATGCCTAAGATAATTTCTTCTCACTATCTGGGCCCTGATAGCCATCTTTGTGTTCTCCAAGCAACTGTCTAGCCAATCACCAACCAAGACTGGAGAGCGCTTTGTCAATGCATCCAGGGTGTCAAGCTTTGAGTCATTTTTATGATTGTTTGTTTCCCATATTACTTTCTTTGGCTGAGTAAAATCTCTATTACTTGGGCTCAGGAATGGAGAGTGTACTGTGAACACCCAAGGCACACATTTTAGTTTATTTTTTATTATTTTTTGTGATGACTTCATTATTCCCTTATGCCCGAGTTTTCCCCCCCTGCCTTTTTCTCCAATATCCTCTTCTTGGGTTTTTTCCATTTATTCCAGCTTATGGAAGTGAGCATCATATGCCATTTCCGACCTTTCTCCTTCACAGTGAATGGCGCCTCAACTTCTGAATTTCACAGACCAGTAGAATTATCCCCTTACCCTCTCACTAAGAGGAGGGACAAGCATAGCCAAGTGTTGTCCATGTTTTTATTATTATTTTTCAGGAAAGGACAATATGATAGAAAAACAGTCATTTTCCATACCATCATTTTATTTACTAAAGGACATTTAACAACACATACAGTCTCAGACTTAGAGATGTTTAATAACTTTTGCTTTATAATAAAGTCATTATATTCTCATTTTTCCTCTACAAAACTAAGGAAAAAGTCACAGGTCACACATTTTATGAATGAATGATGTATGGCACAGCTGCCTACACCCCATGCAGTCCTGATAAATTAGAGTAAGAGCACTAAAGGGCACCCAGAGTGTGAGAGGGAATTGAGGAGCTCTTTAGTTCTTTAATCAATCCCTGTGCATTATTGTAATTTTCACAACTCCCTTTCTTCACACTTTGTTGATGTGTTCTCAATGAAAATCAGTACTGCCAGAAAAGAAATTATTTTACATTGCTATTAAAAGCTACAGCAGTCAATAAACCTTTGGAATGGATGTAAGTATCCACCGGAACACGGAGAGGAGCCCATCGAAAAACCAAACCCTGCATGTAAGACGAGTGTTACAGGAATGAACATGATTGGTCTTTGAAATTGACATTGATACCATTCATCCACAACATGCATGGCCTGTGGTGATTGCTTGATTTTGTATTTGACTTGCACAGTCATGCACTAAAGGTCTGAGCTTTGGAATCTACAGACAGGAATCATATCCCTATATTTGACAACCACTGCTGTGTGATCTTGGATGATTTCTTCCCTCGAAGCTGATTTTCTCACATTTAGACTTCAAAGTGATGAAAATAACCCACCGCTGAATTGTTCTGAGATCTCAATGAAAGGAAGTATTGTCAACATGACTGGTACACTTGCCGGGCACATAGCCTTGTGGGACACAAATACATCCGCTTACTCGTTTTCATTTAGCTGCCACCACATTTTAAAGGGAAAACCTAAATGGGGCATCTCAACACCATAGCATCTCTAAATTAACTAATTGCTACTGTTCTTCCTGCTCTGCAGTCAGCCAGCTGTTTAGAGTCACATCCCATGTATGTATTTGACTACACAGACCTCCTTGTTAATTTATGCTTTAAAATGGGGCCTTTTCAGTTACAGGAATGATAATTATTATTTGTCACCTCTTAATTATTTTAATCTGCTTCCTGCTTATTTTGAGTGTGTGTGTGTATGTGTGTGTGTGTGTGTGTGTGAGAGAGAGAGAGAGAGAGTGTGTGTGTGTGAGAGAGAGTGTGTGTGTGTGTGTGTGTGTGTGTGTGTGTGAGAGAGAGAGAGAGAGTGTGTGTGTGTGTGTGTGTGTGTGTGTGTGTGTGTCCTTGCATACCCAGCGGTGTCTGGACCCCAGCGGTCCCTGGTAGCCTTTTATCGGTTTTCCAATATCACCGTTTCATTTTCAGCCCTGACAGGGCCTTCCATGGTGATGAGCTGTACAGCTGCTTTACTGACAAACATAAACTTCCCTTGATTTTTGAGTGTTCTGCAGAGGTTGGTACAGTATTATAAAATATCTTTAAAACTCTATCACTTGAAAAAAAGTTAGCAATGTGCCTTATAGGTGCTCTTTTATCAAATGTTTAACACTGGGTTGGCACTTTCATGGGCGCCCCTCCATGTTCTTGTGGATATCTACATAAACTCTGATGGTTTATTTACTGCTGTAGCTTTTAATGGAAATGTAAAATAATTTCTCTTCTGGGCAGTACTGATTTCATTGCAAACACATCAACAAAATGTGAAATTCACATAAAGCGCAAAGTTGCAGGTATCACTAAAGCTGGGAGAGCCTGGCTGCATATTTATGGTGCCTGTACACATACTGTAAAATGTAATGTGGCAGGATGGCTATATTGTAATAAAACAATGTGGTGCTTGCTGAGAAAAAAGGGGCTGGTGAATTACAGCAGTCATTGTACCTTGTTTCCCGTTATTGGAAATGGAGTATGATTATTAAATGTGTGCGGTGTGCATTTTACACACTTAGTTATAGATCTCAGTTTTTATGTGTGCCTGGAATATCAATATTTGCTTTACTTTTAAGGAACATTAGTTACAAATACAATAAAGTGTGTTTCATTTTTCATCTAAGACAGACCGGCTTCAGTTCTCCAGTCAGAGAGTGCAATACGTCTCAATGATTATTGATCTAAAAACCCAGTTGATAGTAAGCAAGACTAGTTTTTTGATAAGGAAACACGGGTTCTGCTGCTGCTCTTGGGAATTCATGAAACTGGAGTGAGTAGCTATAAATAAGAGTTTAATTAAATTGCTCCTTGGCAGATAGCAAGACTGTCTTTCAGCTTTGGTTTAGAACCCAAGGGGTCTTTTTTCCCTCTTGATGTATGTGTGGCATTCTCATTAATGCTAATGGGAACTGATACAATGAAGGGACAGAATACCCTGGGTCCCATTGTGTCTACAAAGTACCACAAGGAGTTTTACTCCTTGGGCTACGCAGATTGAAAACAAACCTAACAGAAGAGAGATCTCAATGTTGAAGACAGTGTAGGTATAATAAACTCTATACAGTCTTCTCAGAGTATCTTACAAAGGCTAAAATAATAATTACACTATCTAAGCAGCCCATAAAATATCCATATGTGTTTTGTGTAGGACTTAGTTTCAAATTGTAATTATAACAAAAAGATTAAAATATAGCCTCCCCTTGGAATTGAACTCTCTGATTAGCTGTGTGCATATATGTGATCACAGTCCTGGGTAAACCATGGAAACCATGCTCCTAGGCTAGAAATGAATGAAAATGATTAATTAGATTCTGTAAGGTGTTGCGTTTCTAACAGGGCACACGGAGCCTTCAGCTCATTTGGGTTCAAAGCCATCTGAAAGATAGGAGTGCTTGAACATGATTAAAGCAGAGCTAGGAAGGTACAATTTCCACTTGCTGTGTTGCTGCTACTTTCCCTAGAGCACAGCCTGGGAATATGTATCATCTGGTATCCTCAGTGTTTTAGCAAAGGAGAGGCTTCATTATTTCTCTGTACCAGTTGAAACGTTTCCAGGATGATACTCCCAGGTTAACCTCTATCAACGTATAGGGCCAGGTTCCCTCTGTGAGACTGCTTTGCAGGATTGCAATTGTTTGTGCTTCCGCCCAGACATCTGACTATGGGCGCTAGTGATGTCTTCCCTTCATCAAAATCTGCAGACTGGTTCTCAGCATGTTAGAGAACACTTAGGACTCATAACCTAGTTTCACTAGCTCTACACATGGAAACTGATGCCTGCTCCCACCTACCACTCCAACACCCATCAAGGAGAAATGGTGAGACAAGCAATGGTTTTATTTTTCTTTCTAAGCTAAGCCAGATGTCGACAAATGTTATTCAGGGACTTTTAAACGTAATGTGGGCACAAGGGAAACAAACTTTCCAGAGATTCTATCCTCTTAGCCTTGCCTTCCCCATTCTTCTTAACCACCCTCCAGAGTGAAACCCAATGACCTTTAAGGTAGAGTTTAGAGTTCCAAACAATAATGTTCAGACACAATCACCTGGCTTAATTAATCTAGTCATTTCTGCCCTAATGTGTTTGATTCATCATCTTGCAATGACAGAGGAGGGGGCTGGGCTGCAGGTTCTTCACATACTCAGTGCATCTTTATTATATTAATTTGTCACCATTCCCTCCATAGTAGCCATGCCGTCTTTTGCCCTGGTGAATAATTTATAGTATGTGGGTCGTTTTCTGTCTGAGAAAGCAACCATCTTTACTTAGCAAAATTCAGCCTTCTTGTTTCTGTGGAAATGAACTCAAGATCTTCAAATATTCCTTTTTGCAGAACATTCCAAATGCCGTTCTTCAGTTGCTAGGACTTTATTTAAAAACAGCAAACAATGCAAAAAAATAAAAGAATACCTCCTTTTATATTTACTGCTATTGTCTTTTTTATGTTTTATTTTTGAAGAAGAAAGATGTGAGTTTAGGTTATATGTGACACATAATGCCATACTTCATAGGCTTTAAGATGATATCAATTGTAAGAAGAACTATCACTTTATATATCGCTAAGAAGGCGCCACTTTTCAATGTTACGATGTTATCAACTCTGAAACACGTCTGACTTCAAGGACGTTCATGTGAAAAGTGCCTATGTGTACTTTAGAATCAGAGAGCATGTTGTGTTTATACTCCTCTCCTTTGACTTTTCTTTCTTTCCGTTTTCTAGTATTAAACCATATATACTTTGCAACTTATCAACCAATTGTTTGTTTTTAAGGAAAGGTGCAAGCAGGAATGAAGGTGAGCAGAGGCCGGTGGGCAGGAATAAAGAAGAGAGAAAAAAACATTTTTTTATCGTTTTTGGGTTTTTTTTTTTTGTATTTTTATTTGTTCATTTGTTCTCCCAGCCCGGGGTGGTGAACCCAAGTCCTTAGGATGTAAATGAACTGCACCAACCAGAGGTGGTGAATCCAACTGCTCCTTCATTCACCAGGGCGCACTAGCAATTGACTTTTTAAAAGTATTCTAAACTCAGTGTTATCAGAAATGGATTAGGTATTAAATTGCTAAGCTTAGAGTGACAGATATATGTCCAAAAAGAAGTTAGGTTTATGAAGAGGATAAAGAACAAGGTGTTATGTACACTTTGAAGAGCTGGTTACTTCTCTGTCACTGTGTGAGACGTACTCTTGAGGATATAATAACTATGGATTTCTAACAAGCTGGCCCCTTCTAGAAAATATCTGTATCTGAGAACTAGCAATTATCAAATACAAACAGAATCATAATAATTTTCTTGACTTGTCCACCACCCCAACCCCTGTTGATACAGAGGGAGGGACTCAGTCTCAGAATACAAATACAATTTTAAGGTATTCTTGTGGGTTTCTTGGGTGCAGAAATGGGGAGCAAAGCCATGGTACAGTTTCCTATCCAGACCTTCTAACCCCTTGGCTTTCTCGTTTGCCTTTTTCTCCTAATTTCTAACACTGTGTCAGTCACAAACCATTTTCCCTCTGAAATAATGGGTAGTAATACTTTGGGTTGTTTGAAGTAAAGGGTCAAAAGCTACTTGAATGTGGACACTTTACTGCATTTTAGATCCCTTAGTCTCTGCATAATTAGAAAGGTGTAAACTTTAGTTCCACAAAGGTGAATGCTAAGGTAGCACAAAGCTATAATATATTATGTGCTCTAATATATTATCTATTCATCACAATTTTAAGTTCCCATGAGGCCAGAAAAGTCTTGAGATCCTAATAAAGATCCTATGACACATAGACGTAGAGTTGTGTTGCAATTTGGGAGTAACTAAGTTTTTTCCTTGCTTTTTTATTTCCTTTTTTTGTTGAGTTATTTGCTAAGAATCTTTTCTTATTCGATAGCTTCTTTGTAAATTTTATCTTGAAAAAAAAAAAAAAAAGCATGTTCTGGATATTTAGAGGTGGAAAAGGCTTGTATTTTCTGGACTGAAGTTGGTTGATCTAATGAAATAAGTTTGATAAATCATTTCCTTCGCAGTACACGGACTTTCTTCTTTTTCATACTGGAATTTATTTTACTTTTTATAGGGAGATGTTATGATGAGAGTGAAATTAGTTGGTAAAGATTCTGTTTAGCAGCTTGGACCATAAACACATACTCTTGCATTATTGATGTGCAACTTTATTTCTTACTTGTACTTGCTTTGTATGGTGAGTGTATGAACAGGTGTTAGTAGGCAATCATTTGCATTTTGAGAGGTGCTAATTTCAGAAAGTAAGGCTTCACTGCCCCTTTGACACAGAGTCATCGGACAGGTCACACCGGCAGCAAGGGAAAGGCACAGCTAAGTCTGGAGCACTTCCAAGCAAATGTCTTCCTCTGATTCAGTCTTCCAGCCAGGAATATCATGCCCTGCAGTCTGTTTGACAGTGGTCTGGCTCTCTAGGGGCCACAGAGCATATCATCTTTTAGAACTTGTTCTGTCTGATCCAATTTCCCTTTCTTGTCTAGTGATTCATAGAGAAAAAAATGTGGCTAGTTAAGTCTTCCCCATTTAATTCTGTGAGCTGGTTAAAGTGCTACTGAAGCTGTTCAGAGTCAGAATAGTGTACAAAGGTTTTTTAAAAAATCTGTCATAAAGTTGCAAATGTCATCCTAAATCTAAACCAGGTTTCTCCCAAGGGCATGATTTTGAGCTTCAAGGATTCAAGGCATCATGTTCATCTCTTGCACAGTGATCATTTTTTATGAACAAGATGATGGTGGGCCTCTAAGCTCCACTCCATAGAAGTGCAGATATTTGAGCCAAAGGGGCCTGTAGAAATCATCTGGCCAGTCCTCCTCAGTATATGGAAGGTAAAACGACACCCAGCAAGGCCTTGTGTTTTACGCAAATCACCCAGCTGGGCAGTGTCATGGCGGCCGCTCAGCACAGCATTTCTGACCCCAGTCAGGTCTCCTTTCCCCGGCACTGTGCACGGATGCCGGATGCTCCAAATGGCCATGCTGGAAAGTTGTTGACCCAGTTTCCACCAATCATTAGATGTCAAGCCTCATTCATCTTTGTCACTACCACACATGTACAGACTAGGGGAATCAGTTTATTGAAGCAGAAAAGTGCCTAAGATGTTCATTCCTACAGCAAATAGTCTGAACAGAGTGGTGAGATGGAACTGACTTGGAACCTGCTAGAAGCCCTTATGCAATGTATTTTGCCTCCCTGGAACTCAGTTTGCCCACCTGTGATAGGAAGATACTGACCACGATGATCCCTAAACATGACCTTCTATGATTATGTGTCAGGAAGATTTACAGTGCTTAGAGTGCTTTAAAGTCCTTATTTCAACAATCTTACCCTTTTCTTTCCTTAGAGCATGTTTTAACATGACTTTCACTTATTTTCTTCTTTAATAGATTGATATTAGCTAGAGAAATGATTCCTATACACCATTTATCCAATGGTAAGATGAATTCCTGACCGAGTTCATGGAGGCATTCGTTCTCAGCCTAGGACTGACATTACTCACTGTCCATCAGGATTGTCACAGGTGCCTTACCATTCTTCCCAACCTCAAGCACAAAAATCTACCACATTCCCACAGCATGCCTTAACTGCCTTGCACTTAAGACCAAACACTAGCTAGAACCCAACTATTTATCTGCTCTGATAATCTGCATGTGTGAGCTGAAACCAGGGCAAATCTGTAACCTCGTTTCACTGGATCTGCATTTACTTTGGGCCAAAAGTTTTCTATTTCCCTTATTTGGCATAAAATTCAGTCTCTTTTCTACACATGTCTTCTGGTGGAGATGTGAGTGAGGAATTCCTACATTCTTTGGAAAATGAATCTCTTTAACAGGGCATTGATTCCCGTCCTACCCTGGAACTGAGAGACTAGCTACCTTTATTTGGTCTGTTATGTGGAATTAGAAATCTCTTGCTTGTGACTATAATGGTTATGAGAGCTGAGGAAAGAGACTGAGATCCCTGAATCCTGAGCATCATTTGACCTCAAATCCATCTGATTGCCTTACTGATGTAGCTTACCTCTTCTTCAAAGGAATCCGAGAACCTTTCACTAGGCCCTGTGATGTTGCTGCGTTCAGTCGCAAGAAGGGACAGAGATTTTCCTCTGAAGAGTCCATCCCTGAAAGCTACAACTTGTCGCTCTTTTGCACGTGGTTGTTAAAGGACACACCTTGATCTGGCTCTGGGACACCAGACTCGCAGGCACAATCTGCTTTTCCCCCCGATTACAGAGGGGCTTGCTCAGGCAAGAGAGAAATCTAGGTTGACTCTTCCTTTTTTAATTTTATGAAAGGAACACTGAATATAACATTATGGAGGTTTCTTCTGTCATCCTAAATCAACACATCAACATCTGTATATAAAACATTAAGTTCATCCACAGTCCATTTCTGTTCTTCCCCGTATGATTGATTCCTTTTACTCAATTTGCTCCTCTTTCCCTTTCTGTTCTGGTAACCACTGATTTGGTTCAATAGACTAAAAGTCTATGTTTTGTTTGATTTGGTTCATTGTTTGATTTCTCCATATACTATAAATGAAGTCAAGGAATATTTGTCTTTCTCCTTCTGGCTTATCTCACTAAGCACAGTTCCCTTTAGTTTCATCCATGATGTCACAAATGGATTTCTTTTTTTTTTAGTAGCAGAGTACTATTCAATCGTGTATATATACCACATCCTTTTTGTTCACTCCTCTGTCGATGGACACGTACACTGTTTCCAACTCTTGGATATTATAAATAAGGCTGCAGTGAACATGGGAGTGAATATGTCTCTCTGGTTTAGTGTTTTTGTGTTTTTCAGTTAATACCTAGCAGAAGGATAATGGAACCATATGAACATCTGTTTTCGGTTTTTTTGAGGAATCTCCATGCTGCTTTTCATAGTAGTTGCACCAGCTTCTACTCCCAGTGAGTGTATGACTCACTCTTTTGCCGCCAGGCTGTGTGTGGCCTAGCTGCTCCAATAGCCATTTTGATGGCTTCTTTAGAGCAACCCCATTTCTAGTCCAGTACCACCCCTTAACATCCCAAGTCTCTATGCACTACTTGTCAGTGGATTCTCACCTCCTTTCTTTGGACTCTAGCTTAAATGATGACTCCCTTCCTCACAGAAGAGATACTGATTCTCAGATGCAAACTTGCAGTTTTGATAGTATAAGTCCCAGGTAATTCCCATGAAGTCAATGCGCTTGGGGTCTTCTTGGTAAGACTCTCTGCCCACCTCCAACAACACCTGACAGAGTCTAGAGCCATGCTGCCTGCAATATTTTGTTGGCTCTTGACGTTCTTTTGTCCCCTGTGCTGGGTGAAAAGTTGGCATTACAGTTCGACATTTTCTAGGTCAATTAGTAGTCTATGTTTACATACTTGTTTACTTGCTGAAAGATTCAAAACCTATATTTACTCCTTTGTAGGTGGTCCCCCCTGCTTGTCTTTTTTTGATTTGCAGAGACTTTTAATGATAGTCAACAATTTTAGGGACATATACACCTTTCAGTACAATATTGAACAGTTTCTTTTAACCTCTATTGTTTCCCTGAGATGAAAAACTTTTCTGTTTGACTGGTACAATCTTTAACATATCTGATAAAAATAGCTAGACCTGCAGTTACTAGTGTCCAATATAAGCCTCCAGTCAGATGGAGGCCCCGAGCTACGTGTCCAGGTGGACAAGTGGTTCTATTCACTAGTCAACATCTATACAGCCAAGAGGGGTCATATGTGCTTCTTCTTCCTCTCTCTTCCTGCCTGCCTGTTTGCCTTCATTCCTGCCACCTGTACCTTTCCTGTAAAAAAATAAATAAATAAAAAGTAAATACACTGTACACTAAATAAGGCAGCACACAAAGAAGCAGAAAGAGGTCACAGAAAGGAAGCACTGGAGCAAACAGCCCACTGATGGGAGCTCTAAATGACACCCATTCTCCAACTCTGATAGACAGCTCCTGTTAGAACTGTGTGAATTCATTTCCTGAGCCTGCCCTGACTGCAATGTGTCTTTTTGGTAGAATTAAGAACATTTAGAAAAAGTATACTGAATTCCAGACTACACAGAAGTGAATTATTTAGTTTTGAATGTTTACAAATACTGATGCAGGAGAAAAACAATTGATGTGATGCCACATTTTGATTTTGAAGAATGTTTTGTGTAATCATAGGTAAATGAGGGAACAATTCCCCACTCTGGGTTTTTCTCTAAAGTTATACAAACCAGGTATGAACTTCTTAGAAGAGCCCGCTAAGTTGTTGGTGACCCCCCCCTCCAAGCCCCCAATATCCTTTATCACCTTAATCTACATCCTGTTGTAGAGAGAATATGCCGCCATTCACTTCTTCCTCCAAACTTGTTTTCCTGGACTCAATCTCAGGCGTCTCCTTTGGATTATTTGCACTCAGGTCTATGATTTGGGTGATAGTGATAGATTTGTAGTCACCCAGCATATCCATAGAGAACAAAATCTTTTAAGTTTGAAAGGGAAGCAAGTTTTATCTTAACCCATTAAGTGTTCGTCTTCCACATTTCCTGTCAGTCATCCAAGGTCTACTCACATACCCAGGACGCCAGCTCTGGCTCAGAGGCAGTTCAGCTCTTAATAAGAAGTTGAGCAGAAGTTATAATAACTCATTGCCTTGCCTGCTTGGAAAACATGATAATGCTCCTTCGTTGTAAGAAATCATTTTAATAACACTGACTGGTGGCAGTTCATTGATGAAGGCTATGTGAAAGCTGCTATAAATAGCACATGATGCATGTTGTAAAGGGTTCTTCTGTGTGGCATTTATTTATGTGTAATTTATACCCTGCCTACCTTCACAAAAGCATCTGCGCTGGCTAACAATAAAATCCACATATACGATAAGATTGTAGTATGTAGAAATGGAAGATCAAAAATCATATGGAAAAGAGTTATGTTTGTAGTGCTTTTCCCTTCTCTTCAAAACAATGGAAGATGATTCTAGCCTCCCCTCTCCCAGACTCACTGAAGTATGCTGAAAAAGTCAGACAATCCATCTCACAGAAATAAAACAAGTGAAATGATGGTGAATCTAGGGAAGGAAACTATATTTAGAAAGAAGAAAGTTGAAATCTTGGAGTTTCTCTTTTTTGGTTTCGAGGAGGAGTAGAAGGAAGATCACAGAGTAAGCAAATCTACATAGTGATTATGTTTTTCCTAATCATTTAGAGTTCTGATTACCTACTGGCCAATTCTATACTTCATTTGCCAGGGATTATGCAGGAGCTATTGATTTGTTCTACATTCATTTGCATCAGTCAGAGGTGGGTGTGGGGAGCAAATATTCTTTATACCAACAGCGAATAGTTTTTAGTGACTGAACATCTGTGCAAAGGAAAAATGGTAAATGGACTAATGGACAAGTAAAGGATATTGTCTTTTAATTTAGGGCAGGTTTTCTGAACCTCGATTCTATTGACATATGGGACCTGATCATCTTTCTCTTGAGGACGGTCTTTGAACTCTGGGATGTTTAGTAGACCCCTGGGCTTCACCCACTTGCTGTCAGTAGAAACCACCACTGCCCTCCAATCCTACCTCTAGCTGTGCCAATCAGAAATGTCTCCAGATACGGACAAATGTTCCCTCTGAGTGGTGGGCAAAATTGCCTCCAGTGCAACCTTTGATTTAGATAATCTTGTACACAGATCACCTCAAGGAACAGGTGACAACTTGAATCCTTCCCTGACTCCCTCACGTAGTAAGGGACTCCATCTGCGAAGAGAAGTGTCATATGGTGTCGGGATTCCCATTGGGCCCTCTGGAAGCACTGCCTTCCCTCCTATTCTCATGTGATCTTTGTGTATCTTGCCCATGCAGACATTTTGGAAAATCTAGATTCATTCCTACTAACTCAGTAGATTCATATAACCCAGTACCATTCCAAACAACCCAGAAACATTCCTGTGCCTGTACTCTGAACAGTGGGTGAATCATAAGTTACTCCCACGGGTTCTACTCCCTCATGGGACCCATTCTCAAAGTCTGCTTGAATTCTGTCCCTGCCGTTTTTCCAGGGGCAGAATGACTGCAGGAATAGACCTCTAGTAGACTTGGTGAATCGTATTGGTCCCATTAGGGAAAATTTGAATAAGACCTCTAATTCAGAAAATATGGTAGAAATGTTTGCAAGTTGAATTGCAATATGATCATGCCCAAGACACATTACAATTCATTGCTATTAGTTTTCCAAGTAGAGTTCCAATCACTAGTTTCCTAAAGTGGTCTCTATGTTGTTTATATGCCAGATTCATAAGCAGATTTGTACCCTGAAAGACTATACTTCTTTTGACTTGTTTGTATATAATCACAGCTTTCTTTCACAATTGGGTCAAAAACGTACCCTAGCTCAACTCAGGTTCAACTGTAATGCCAATTAACAGTACTATCTAATGTAGATGTCATATGGAAAGCAAGCTTCTCCGGTGCATAGAATATATTAATGCCTATGTAGTTCTACTTCACCTTCCATCTAAAATTCCCAAAGTGCTTGTGGAGTTGTCTTTTTATCTTTTTAATACATCTGTGAAATTGAGAGGGAGCCATGATAATGAGACCATTTTAGGGGTGGAATGTGAGAGGCGGGATTAGAGGTCATATTGTCATAGGTCTCTAATGGATCTTAAATAGTCTCATTGGACAGTATCAGTCTATTAAATACCGAGGAAAAAAACAAACATGTGGTGATAATATCTTAGTAGGAGAATTCAGCCTACTCTGTTGGCATGGGTGTCTCTTGGTGCTAATTGGACTTTCTCACAGGTTTATATCAAAGGGAAATACAAAGGGGTGTGCTCCATTTCTTAGAAGTGGATTTCTTCATTCTTGCCTAGTAATGAGTATGCTTTCAAGAAACACACGCGCTCTGATAGTATTTGAGAGCTGCTTTTTGAACTCTGAGTTTTGTTGCCTCTACTTGTTAGTCCCAGTTGCACCAAACCACTGGCATATACCATGCTAGACATGTCCTTTTATTATGCTTCTGATTCAGGGCCAGCCGTCACTCTCAGCTCTTGCCATTGTTCAGTGTGTCTTGAGTGGATAGGAAAGAAAAATCAAAAATCTCATGATATATCCCTGTATGGAATTTTTTTAATATTTTAATTTAATTAACATTATATGTGTTTAAGGTATGTGTCACTGTAAATCAGTATGTGAATATAATACATTAAATTCACCATTACCACACATGTTCTTCCTTAATCAACTGATTCCCTCTACCCAACCCCAGAATCTTTTCTTCATGGTTTTTTTTTTTATTCTAGGAATAACATGTGTACCAATTAAAGGCTTCTTATACTTTTCCCATCTTTAATAAAAGAAAGTTATTTAATTGTTAATTACAACAATCAGTGAAGACATTTCACCTAAATTTTCTGCACATTTTTATTTTGGAACAAACACTTTTCTCAGAATGATTAAACCATAAGCATAGATCAGATACCAGTTCTGAGAAAGATGATAATGGGAATGAATCAAAATCGGTGCTGTGTGTGTATACAAAGATTATTGGACCCCAAATGTCAATAGTGCTGAGGTTCAGAGAACCTGACCTAAATTAAAAGAGCATATCCTTATTTAAGTTTAGTCATTTATCATCTCTTTTGTGACAGATACTCATTACTAAAAACAATTTCTTTAGGTACAGAAAGGATTCCCTGAATAAGAATTCAACATCTGCGAGTGTATTTGACATGTAATACACATTCCACGTGACTAACTGAATGACGACTACAGAAATGGGCTCTCCCCTCCACATCTTTCATTTTATTTATATTTCATTGTCAGAACTCTAATAAGGAAAAGATTAAAGTTCAATAATGTTTCTTGAGACTAGCCCCAGTCAGAGTATCGAGAGTAGGTGAAAAGAATAAAAACACTCTTAATACAGAAACTTTTAAAGTTAGGATCTACTAAATGCAATCAAAGGCATTGAGTTGTACCTTCTTTGGATATTTTTTTTTCTAACATTTGTTAAATCTTCTGTAGGTCAAATTAAGTTAAGATGCTATAGGAATCATGATAAGTACAACATTTCCATGTTGAATTGTCTACCAAAAGCAAACCTTAAGTTCGACATTTTCAAACACATATTTGATGAGAGAGGTGAAAGGAATTCCAAGAATGATGGTGAATGCAATCCCAGCACAAGTAAGCAAAAGGCCTCTGCAGCAGACCAAGAAGGGTCAGGGAGCGTCAAGGTCCAGAAGTCCAGATCAAGAATTGGGAGAGGCCACCAAGAGGAAAATAGAACTGTAGGTTACGTAGTTTATTTGTACATATTGGAAGGTCTGTGGTTATTTGGAAGGTTTGGAAGAAAAGTTGCCCCATCAAAAATTAATGAGATTATTGATTCCAGGAAGGAAAAACAAAAAGGTATCAGGAAAAGTAATCATAGCAAACTAGGTAACCTAAATGTAAACAGTGCTAAATAGGATCCATATGTTAAGTCTTTATATTTCAAGGAAAGGTGCAGGCAGGAATGGAGGTGAGTAGGCAGGCAGGCAAGAAAGAAGCATTTTATTTTAATTTAGCTGTTCATGCTGATTTTCTTCCAGGGGCCTGGGATGCAAACCTGGGCCTGGGGGTATAAGTGGACTGCTCCTGGTGTACTAAACTGCTAGGCTACCAGGGTATACCAGTCCTATAAATCTTGAAGGTTAATTGTATACATTGTATGGGATAATAATGGGATGGTTATTGAAAAATATGCTACTAAGGGATGGTACAATACCAATGCTTCATCCTCAATAGTAAGCCAAAACAGATAGCTATTAAATCTAAAATTCAATTAATACTAATTAAAGCATGTTATTTTAAAATCTATAAATACTGGAAGATAACATGTAAAAGTAGGGAGGAGTGGGGTGGGAGGCAACTACTCTGTTTCATCTAAGTCGTGTAAAGCCTTTTAACTTTTAAAATTGTACATATGGTTCATTCTATTCTTTGAAAAATATTTAAAATGTCTCATAGATCTTCATTAATGTTTTAATTAAGTGAAGATAATGGATTCTATCCATTATAAAAGCCCAGTTTCTGCTTGCATGTGAATTCTTCTGTGTATGTGTATGTGTAACAAGGTTAAGTCCAAGCTCAACCAAATACTGTCTTGCTCTCCAAGGTCCTTGGTTACACAAAATTAAGGGTTCCTTCACTCTTGGGTCTTTCACTTTGACATCTGGATCAAATTATCATCTGTCCACTTGGGGCTGTAATGTGAATGTGCACAACCCTTTCAAGAGATCATGACCCCAAAAGAATGTACATATGTTTAATACTTAGATGGTGAATATTCCATTTTTTTCAAATGCCATAGGTGATCATGTGTGTGAGTTATAGTAAATACTCTATCATAGTGGCAACTTTACATTTTCCTTTATCTGAAATTATCTTTATAATTCATTGGTTTTGGTATATGAACCCTAGAAATGTAAAGCAAATAGAAGTGCTTTCAAAAAGAAAACAGAGAATGTAACTCAAATTTAGCACGTGGTCAAAACTACCTCTTTCAGGTTCTAGAATTTAATCTCTGGAGGATGACTTAAGTTTTCCACATCATGTGAGTTCTACATGAGTTAAGGTCCTCATATCACAAATTTTCACAGACCTGCACAAAGGAGAATGATAACCTAGGAGACTGGAGTGCAACCCTAAACTGAAAAATCTGCTGATTCCAAATAATTTTGTCTGCCAAAATCTAGAGCCCCTGGAAGCTCAGAGATATCTTCATATGTGTCTTCTCGACTGTCCTGTCTCTAGAATTCTTATCTAGCTTACAAGATATTTAAATATACCCAAACCCCTCTACATGATATAAAGGAAAACTTTCTGTGGATAGAATTCTTTTTTTAATTTATTGATGTTGGTTTTTCATCCCCGAGTCCAGGACTTTAACTTTGGTCCTAGGATTTTACATATTTTACCCACAGGTGTCTCAGCCCCTGAGCTACCCCTGTGGATACAATTTTTACAAGAATTGTTTTCCTATTAGTTTTCTTTAGAAAACTAAATATCTTCCCCATCTCTACCTCTTTCGCTCCTGTTCTCTCTAATAATTCTCTGAAACTTTAAGCACCTAGCACATGTCTTTTCTATTGGTTGCTTTTCAGTTGTCAGATGGCTTTGAAATGTACCATTGAATTTGTGCCCAATGAAAGCCAAACTCTTTAAGTTGTTTAACATAGACTTCATAAAATATAGGTTAAGGCTTCTCAAAGAGCTCATACTTCTGGGAGGGTACGCATGTGCGTGCGTGCGTGCGTGTGTGCATTGTGTGTGACTATAACTAATGAATAGAATTTTCTCCATGCTTATATTTGTATGTATCTCTTTATTTGATACAAAGGCAGCGTCTGCTAAGCAATATTTTACAGTTGCCAAAATCTTATCAATCAATCCCTTTTCATTTTCAGGCCAGCAGGATGATGGCTATACTACATGTCTTATTGCCAAGCTGGGGAAAAAGCAAAATGCAACAACAAAGCAACAACCTTTGGGAAGTTCAGAGATCATGAGATGGCAGGCCTGGTAGATCTTGCCAACTGGTAAACTCAGGACCTACAGAGCCATAGTGATCTTCCCCTCAGTGAGAACATGTATAGCTTAGTTTTTAAAGTAAAGTGAGTCCCCATTGGAGAATCTATAATGTGTAATATTTTATGACATTATATTTTGTATTATTTCATGGCTATAAAGAAAGCAAAGGAGAAGTGAAGATCCAGTTCTTGGGTTCCATTCCCAGAACCTGTCCAAAAATAATGTCACACCAGGGGGACTTGAGAAAAAAGGAGTGCTGGGCCTCTTCATAGATAGACTTAAAAGCGATGTTATTCCAAGAGCTAATGTTTTTATAATCTAAATAGAAAGGTCTTGCACAATTTCACAGGGACCTTGTATCTCCACACCCTTTCCTGAGTGGATATGGTGGCACTGTCCCTTAATTTAGCAACCTGAACCTTCTCTCAAACTCTGCAAGATGTGTATGTGGTTAAGAGCAAGGAGCTGGAGCATCTGTGAAAAAGTCCCTTGCTTTATTCAGTTGACACTTTCATTATGAGACTTGTAACTGGCTCATTGACCTGAGGCATAGCTTCTCTCCTGGGCTAGACTGACCCTACTCCTAGGCTGCTTTTACTCTTGGAGATCCCCAGAAATACCAAATCTTCTTGTCCTCACATGTGACAAGAATTAACAGGAGTTGCTGCCTCTGACCTCATTTCATGGCTGTTATAAATGAAGCAAGTTATGTGGGGACCTGGTGTCACTGAAAATAGTGCTTAGATTCCTGGTCCTGGGATCAAAACATTTTTCTTTCATCTGTACCTTTTTTTCTTTGTATTTTACTAATCACATGTTTTATATCATATTTTTTAGTGTGTTCTGGTTTCATCACAAAAGCAAGGACATGAGACTTTTTTTTTTTTTTTTAAGCAGAGATTTTTCTATTTTTTCTTACCCCAACTCTTCTACTGGATAAATTGTAGTTGTATATCTAGGTTTACACTCAGATTTGAGCCAAGGAGGTTATGTTTTTCCTAATAAACTAAGTGACATCAGCTGACACTACTCCTCACAACCTACTAAGTCTGAGTCAGTTCAGTATACTCTGCAGATCAGCTGGGAGAGGAAGCATATCAACAGATTGCTTTCCTAGCTGGGTTCCTGGCTAATCTCAAAGCACTTGCTAAATTTAATTAGTACATACTCCAAAGATTACTGGAAAGTACTGTTTTTTGGCAGGTACAGATTTAATTTTAATGAGGCATTAAGCACCTATAAGACATTTTAATGATGCACTAAGCTCAGAGAAGATACATTTTTGCATAATTACAAATTACTTCATCTCCCCCACCCCCACCCCGGAATTGTGTTTTCTCTTCTCCCTGCCCCATTCCAAATCTGGTAAAATACATGTTCTTTGTTGAGTAGTGTTAACACCTACTGAGTGGTTAAGTATCTCAGATTTAGAAATTTGCTAGGAAACTTTGCTAGGAATTTCGAGTCATCTGACTAACTAAGTCTATGGGAAAGTGAGAAGGATTTGTCTCCCTAATTCAAGGTTTCTCAACCCCAGCATGACTGACTTATTTTTTTAAAAGGAAAGGTGCAGGCAGGAATGAAGGCAAGGAGGTAGGCAGGTGGGAAGAGAGAGGAGGAAGAAGCATTTATTTATTTTATTTAGTTGTTCATCGTGGTTGTTCCCCTAGTCCCTGGATACTAACCCAGGGCCTTGGGATGCACGTGGTTCCTGCTCGCCAGAGACAGCAGAATTAACTGCCACATGGGGCCTCCCTGTGCACAGCAGAGTGTTTTATAGCACCACTCCCTGACTTCTGTCCATTGGACACCAATAGTTTCTTCCTCCAGTTGTGACAACTAAGAACGTCTTTTTTTTTTAACAGTACCTTTTATTGTATACATTAAAATAAATTCAAATGTGTAGTTCCCCACATGTGCAGTTTGCCCATTTCTCATACATATATATTTGACATATATATATATATATATATATATATGTATGTATGTCAAAATACCCTGCCCTCTACCTAATCACAATGTGTTCTTCACCATTGTCCATTGGCCCTGCCACCCAGAATGTCTTCATTTTAATTAAGATATTTCCAAAAAGATGAAATATAATAAAGAACAAACTCCTGATCTTCATCAGGCTAATAAGCTGAAATCTTCATGTCTCTCCAACCTCAGATGCATCCCATCACTTTCCTTTAGCGCCTACGGAAACGAGTGGAGGGCAGGAAAGCTATAGGAGATGTGGGGTCATCAGTTTTGTTTCTCAGTGGCTTAATCATTTACTCCTGTTCACCACTTCACTACGCTCATTTTAAGTTTGTCATTCCCAAATCGTAGTGGATTATGGACATTTGTAATTGTTAACAAGTAGTCAAAAATCTAGGCTCTGTAGGGTTGAAACTGAAGCTTATATGAAATCAGAGTTTTTGTTCTCCTGATCCTTTTTAGGAAGATTGGGAAGGAAGGATTAAGATGTAAGTGGTTAAAACAGAAGAGAAAGAATGGGGTTCTCCTTGGGACAATTACAGCCACGTGCATGGTCCTATGTGCAACATTTAAACAAAATCCTATTTCTCTTTAGTACTTTTGATGTCAGTAAATTCATCAGCAGGAGACCAGGAGTTTGTCTTCACTGTAGCTATGTTGATTCATGCTGATTAAACATCTTCCCTCTCCCTCCATCCCCCCAGATATTTTTAAAACCTTAAGAATTAAAGTTGATTATAAGCCTCAGAATGGAAAATTTCTTGTCACACTCAGTTCCTGGGTCTCCAACCTAAACCATGTTAAGCATATATAAAGATCCTTGTGCTAATTATATGAGACAAAGTAACTAAGTGAGCACAGAGTGCTCATGCCATAGCCCCGACTGGGGTGGTCTTACTGTTAGGAGCCTATTTCTGCCTCCTTGATAAAGAGAATCTCAGATTCAATTCAAAAATGCATGGCATGTTCTCCTTTCATGTGATCACTTTGAAGGGTTATGATTAATCCCATTTGTGCCCCGTTAGTAAGTAGACCATGTGAAATTGCTGAAAGAATCTGATATTTTATGCCTGGAATTTCCACAGATACATAGTAAATGGTGAGACTTGGCACAGTGACTAGTGTAATTCTGAGGACTGATTCCTTTCAAAACAGCAGATAAAAAGAAAATAATACCCTGAGACAGTAAGTGAAGGACTTTGTCTCCATCCCACAGATCTGTTTGGAGCAATTCAAGAATCCAAGCAAACAGAAAGTGACTTTTGGACAGGGTAATTACAAAACCCCCAGCTGTTTAATGCCTCCCACTTCAAGCATGTGTGTGAGCGCGTGCGCACGCGCGCGCACACACACACACACACACACACACACACACACACACACACACACCCCACAACCACTTTCCCACTTTCCCACCTCTTATTTCTGCACAACTTTTGATTTTGTTGTCTTAATTTAAGTGCCTCTTCCAGCCACCTTGAAACTCTTGGACAAGTGGAAGCCATTGGGAATTGCCTCTGGATGGGTGACAGAGCCCTTATTTGGGTTTAATTTACTGTTTTTGAAGAAGCTGAAGCAGCAGCCCGGTCTCTCTAATTAATCAATTATTGAATCCACTGGGCATGCATTGTGTTCTGTTAGGAAGATGCATGGGTGGTGCCTGGTTTGCAGTTTTAGCCTCCAGATGACGCTTTAACAGAACAAGGAAACAAATTGAAAAGAAAAATGCAGGTAAGCCCTAAGATCCCTTAAACACACAACATTGCTCCATCAAAAAATGTATTTGTAAGTGAATCCTCATTTGTTTTCAGTACTTCCACTCTATCTACCTTCCTTCCTACCTACCTACCTGCCTGCCTATCATCCACTTTTTGCTCAAGAGTTTGTACTAAGGATTCTGAAATTAAGTCAATGGTATCTTCTGTCTGTTGACTTTGGAAGACTGTTAAACCTGGAGTAATATAAGTAACATGAGAACATCAGTGGTGGGTAGGGGGAGAAACAGACTAGAGTCTTTTTTAAGTTTTTGTTTAATGCCAGGTATGACATACAATTAAGTGAATTCAACAGTTTCTGAGGCCTAAGTGTCAGGTATTATGACAGGTTTAGAAAAGGCACACAGAACATTATCTCTGCTTTACATTCACAGGTAATTAGGCTATAAAGGAAGTCGAGAAATAAGACATGGAAAAATCAGAGGGAAACACACTACATTATTTTTCCTACAGGTTAAAAACATTCTTTACAAAAGTGGGGATATTGTCAGAAGTAGCTTGAATCTAGAAAGGCTGGAATGAGGCAGAGAGAAATCACAGGAGGAGCCTGGGAAGGTGGCCATAAGCCAATTAAAATTAGTTCACCACTATCAGTCTCTTTTTTCCTGAAGTCATCTGTAGTTCGGGCTTTATCAGCACTAGATTGCTTCAAGGCAGTCAGTGAAATCCCCAGAATTGTAAAACCATGGGCACACAGCATGATTGACATTTGTCAGTAATACACTGGGGGGATGGGGGCAGAATTAAATGACAATTTTATAGTTTTTAAAGGCTCATACTTCTTTATGTATATATATATATATATATATATATATATCTTCACCCTCTGCTCTAAATATGGGTATGTGTGAATGTATAAATGAGTCTGTGTCTCTATAATAAAAGGTAGATAGCTGTTCGTTATTTTCTATATTTTTGCAATAAATGTGATTTCGGTGAAAAAGTGCAGTATTAATTTTAAAATAATAACTGACTTGATAAATATACTTAACAATATAAATGTGTATTTGCTCAGGTGAAAATGGAATGTCGCCAGTGATGTACTGTATTTTTCTAGCATAACAGACCCACAAGTTGCTTGTAGTTAGTATTCATCCAGCCATACCACCTAAATGTAGTGCATTTGTTAGCCAGTAATTGTATTTCTTCAACATAGATGCAGCATTGAGTTCAAACATTTATTCCCAGCGCAAACAGGAGGATGATTCATTAGCAGATCTTAATGATGTTTCTATCTGTCTGACTTCACCTGCATCTTATAAACAAACAAAAAATGTATTATTTGAAAGTAACTTTTTATCAAGAGAAAATGTCTCGTATCTGCACCTTCCTGGTTAGCTATAACTCAAAATATAATCACATGTAGACTCTATTGCTTTTATACATAGTGCAGAAATATTCCAACTGCTCCTGTAATCAAAAATAAGGACCACACAAGGCAGCAGGCAGCAGTGGAAAGCAATTTATTTCTTCAGACCATGGCACATTTATCAGGATGCTTCATTATCATTAAAAATCCTGATTTTGAGCTCCTGAGGCGGTGGGGGGTGGTGTGTGTGTGCACATTCAACCATGTTTGTTTAGGAACTTCCAACATTATACAAGTTTTATATTATTTTTCTAAATATTAGTCTTTTTAATACTTAATCTTCACATTAGGAGATAAGAGTTATGCAAGGAGACATTCACTGGTTTATTAGTTTTCTATGATTATTGTCCCGATGCTAATCTTTGAAATGAGTGCTGTATAGACAGATGCACTCTTGGTAGATGATATAAAAATACAGTCACCACGTTCTTATCTGTAGTTGTCCTTTTGAACAGTTTATCTGTTGGCACTGTGCAGGCACTTGCTGATTAATTATAAATGAAGACAAACTAGAAATGAATATAGACAATGATTTCAAGCTTTTTATCTTTTGGATCTAGATTTGAGAAATCTGTTTATATCAGCATGTAGAAAGCCAAGGCTTTGTGTTTCTCTACATCTTCACTTCCCAAGTTAGCAAGATAAAGTGGTATTCCAAAGACAACTCAGATAACTTCCTGGTCTTATTACCCTGAGCTATAGTCCAGGGACCCAGAGTTTCATCAGTAGTCGGGCCATTTATTTCTTGCTAGCAAATAATGGAAGTCTACTGATTCCTCTGTCGTGCATCACTTGAAAGTGCACCATATACACCCACGGAATTATCTGGAGTCCACCAACAGTGAATCATAGTACTGTATCTGCAGAAAGGAAAGAAAGAGTAGACGTTCCAATTACAATAGAAAAAAAAAAAAAGGCAAACAGAAATTGTGATCTTGGCCATTTTACCTCATCCTCAAAGTATAAAATTATTATGTAATGATGTAACCTAAATCTAGAACCTGAGCCCTATACTCTGCAATAATGTTCATATTATAATTGCTAACATTATTAACAAATGGGACTTAGGTACCTGCACCTGAAATATACTCACAGAATTTTACCCTCAAAGACACTGAATGTCCCCACCTTCTTCTAAAGTCAGACAAGGAGAGAAGTTGTAGAAAATAAGAGTGAACATGCTTATAGAATCCAAGTCAGGATTTAATCATGTAAAGTTATGTCATTGACAAATGGGGTTCATTATGCTTTGGCATGATGCTATGCCAAGGGAGTCTATTGAATAAGGTAAATACTGCCTCTAGAACCATGGGATTATAATCTAAAATACCTAACACTGATTTCAGCATCCATACAAAGGACAAGCTCCTGTGTCGGATCTAGTAAGGCAAGGCAAGAATAAGAATAATCAGGAGATGATGCATTTTTTTTGCCTTTGAGATTATGTTCTAGGAGAGAGAAGAAAGGAAAAGAATCATGTCACTTTTTCGTAATCACATTTGTAAAACAGATTTTGAGAGTCAGCTGAGACTATTTCTAGAATAGGGGACATTTCTCAGAATAGTTTAGGCATGAATAGGCAAGAGGAATTGTGAACCTTTAACTTAATGAAGAATGAGATTAAGGAAAACAACCACTTAATTCATGACAAATAATTTCATGGTACCAGGAATTTAAAATACAGAGTACTTGATGATTCAACCTCTGGATTCTCTTACTGACTTGGTGGGAACATATGGTCACTCAGCTCATCCTATTCTGATTATTTCCTCTCTGAGGGAATACTAACTTACTGTGCATATCAGGCGCCTTCATTAGCCCTGATACAGCAGTATCTGATATGATTGTTGCGAGGAGTAATTTTACTTTTCTTTAACGATCACGATCCTGGATTACATAGTGGAGACACTATAGCAAAGGATTGCTATTTTTTGATGCAGTACTGGGCCAACATTTGCAGCAAAGAAGCCAGGGAGCTAGAATTTGCATTGCTAATACTCATAAGCATCTTTGCAAATCATGATTTTCAATGAGAATGAAATACCTTGTCAAAAAAATAGGCTTTGAAAAAAAAAAATCTATCCCTTTAAATCCATTCAAGGTCTTATGTTCTCAGTCCTTGACAGGTGCTGGCTCTGTGTTCCTGACACAACTCTGCTCTTAGAACCTTCCTTTGGTGGTTTCCTTCCAGTGGTTTGGGCCCTGTCGTTTAACATAACACGACAGAGTCAAATTGGCTTAAAGAAGGACCCTGGGTGGGGTGTAAAAATCATATAACTTTATTTTTCTAGTATCTGTATATAAACTAGCTCAATCCAGGTGAGATTTTCCTTGGAAACAGTGTCTATGAAGGGGAGTGCCCAGGGTTCAGGCCAGAAGGAGGAAGGCTGTGTGTGGGAGCCTGGGAAGGAAAGTACAACTAGAGGAAGCCAAAGTTAGAAGCTGAGTCACCAGAAAAGGTACATAGTTGGAGGGAAAATGGAAGCAGGTAATGGAAAGAAAGTGAAATGAACCAAGGCTGAGAGGACCGAGCTAGGTTGGAGAGGGTGAGATCAGACAGGTTGAAAAATCAAATTCTAGTATGTGGCTTGAGTCAGATTATGCTCTAGTTTTTATTTTTGATAAAGATATAAAAGTATATACATAACAGAGGTTCAGCTTAAATAGGAATAAGAAAAGTCATCATTAAATAGTTGGAGAAGTCAAACACTCTTATGTATCTTCTCCCACACCCTAACATCCCATTTCTCTTCCCACTAAAGCCCATTTCTATTTTGAAATTTGGGCCAATTATTCCTTTACTTCACTGTATTTTTTTTTCTGCTTTGCTATCTATGATACATTCCCTAAACAAAATGTTACTCAATTTTGTCTAGTTTCAATTTTTTTAATCAGTAAAGTCAACTCTTCTGTGTCTTGCTTACTTTGTGTAATTTTATATGATTGAGATTCATCCAAGTTAATGTGTTTAATTCAAGTTCATTCATGCTCACTACTGTATACTGTTTTGCTATATGAGTATGTCACAGTTTATGTAGTCATTTTTCTACTTAAGAACTTTTGGGTTATATCCAGGTTTTAGACATATGCAAACAATGCTGTTATTTCCTTCTGGACATGTTTCCTGTGCAGATGTGCAGGATTTCCTCTAGGGCACATGCAGGAGAAGAAGCTGGATTGCAGAGCGTGTGCATATCCAGAGTAGCCACGCAATGCCAATTTTTTAAAGTGCTTATCTGAAAGCAAATTCTCACCAGCCATAACTGATCCTTATGGCCCCACATACTTAGTAAGCAATACTCTGTATTTTCAAACCTTCAACTTTTTGGCAGTGAACAAGGAGATGAAGTAGTATTTTATGAAATTTAAGCATGTTGCCATGTTAGAGTCAACTAGTTTAGGAAAGCATGCTAAAAAAAGTAAAAACATTTTCATTGCTATTCGGAAACAACTACTTAAAATCATTTTCACAGTGTTTTTGGTATTTCTATTCATGTTTCAACTTCTGTGTCTTGATTTACTACGTTGAGATGTTGCTATTATGTTACCCATCATAATGGGAATTTGTCTTTGTCATTCTTCTGATGCCCATCACGTACATGCATGTTTTCTGTTCTCCCATTTCCCAATAGATATTTGCACTTTTTGTTAGATCACTTTATGATGCATTTATTTTAGCTTAGATATGTACAGGCTATTCACATGAGTTTTTTATTTTTTTACTTTTATTCCACTATATTTTGTTTTCCTTGGAGAGTAATTATTACCTTTTTAAATTTTTATAGTTTTCTATATGGTTATCATTCATTTAATGCCTAAAATTTTTTGCCTGCTAGAATAATCTTTTTATAGGTTCAAACACATTTGGTATTGAGTGTTTTGTGAATGTTAGTTAACATCTTGAAGAAATATGTCCTCTAGCTTTCTCATCTGCTCTTATCCAGATCGATCTCTCTCTATTCTTATAATCTTGTTTGACTCTAAAATGAATTTCTTCATTGACTGTTTAAAATTTTCTTATTGTCTTTGGTGTTCTTCATTTTCATGCCAAGTAAAAATTTATTTTTGTTGACCCTGTTTGAGATACTTGAAATTTATGGTTCTAAGGATTGATGTCATTCATTAATTGTAGTAAAATTTCAACTATTATTTTTTTCAGTGGTACCACTGCAATATTTTATTAGAACTAAGTTTAGAGATTTATTAGATCACTGATTCTCAAATTTAGCATACAAAACAAATCATCTAGCACAAGTTTCTACCTACTACATGGCCAGTGTACGTTGTATCTTGAGAACATGCTTGTGCCAGGGCTAGACCAAACTGTGTTAAATCCTATCATTCTTTTCCCCACGTCTTAACCACTTGATCATGTATTGTCTTTTCTTTTCTCTCTCAGTGCATTTTTGCATGTACTTCTCGATATATTTTGTGTCCCTTCACAAGCTCTTTTTAATAATTTTAATCTTTTTAACTTTATTTATGTAAGTTTAAATTTGATATTTTCTATAAGTTCATTTGTTTTTATTTCCGTATTTCCTACTCATAATTTTAATAGACTAATTTTCATGAAATTTCTTATATTCTTCTGTTTAAATATTTTGAGACTATATCGTTGATAGTTGTTAATTACATGTGATCGGTCTTACAAATCAACTAGTTTTTCTTTTTCCAAACACAATAATATTTTAAAAGGTTCTTCTGTCATGTTTCATATAGTTGGGTTTTTATTTATTTGTTTTTTGTTCATTGAATTGCTTCACGTGACTCTTAAAAATGATCAGACTGTCATTCTCTCCATAATTATGTTTTTCATATTCTGGTTTTAACCAATTATCACATGGATAATAATAGCCAAAAAATAGTGTCATCTTCTCTTATGGATATGAAAATGTCCTGGTTATTTAACAAGTATTAATACACATTGTCTTCTCACTTGGTGATATTGGGCAGATTCCCATTTCTTTATGGTATTTAATTGGTATCTAAGGAGTCATACATAGAAATAATGGACTTTACAGTCATCTCTCTAACTCCTTTTGTATTTCAGCTGCTCTGTCAGATGATATTGATCATTTTTACACTTATTCATAAAAAAAAAGCAGTGTGCTCATCAGTTGAATATTATTTCATAATAAACATAGTTAGCTATCAGGGCTCTTCAAAGATAGATTTCCTCCCTTTGAGGAGTTTTCAGTCTAGTAGAGGACCCAGAATCTATGGAAAAGTACTAATGTAAACCAGAAGTTGCTAAATGTCAGGGAAGTGTGTTTGCCAGGACACACTCCGGTCCCTTCCGCCCAGGAAAATCAGATGAACTGCAAGGTGTAGCAGGCTTTACTGAGAAGCTGAAGGCACATGAAAAGGGAATCTGCCATATAGAACAAACATACGTAAATAAATGTGGTAGATTCAGTATGACTTTCCTCATCATTCATAGGAAAGGCATTAAGACTTAGACACTTATCCACATCCTCTCTTTTCCTGTTCTCCTCTCTCCCTGTCCTCAGGGCAGATCATAGAGTCACTTTCTTTGAACTGTGAGAAATGTGAGTTCGGGGAGCATCACCTCTCACTGTAGGTGTGGTCTTGGTCCAAATCTCTCTCTCTCTCTGTCTCTCTCTCTCTCTCTCTCTCTCCCTCTCTCCCCTCTCTC